>APFE031151053.1:8447-18834 GCA_000404065.3 Pinus taeda
ATGTGATCTTTCAATTCTTGAACATTTTTCTTCTTGATATGTCCTTCTATCTTGATAGTTTGAGGAGTGGTAATTTCGACCAATGAATTACAAGATATGGTTGGATTCATTTCTTCTTTCTCGATGTGATCTTTCACTTCTTGCACCCTTCTCTTCTTGATATGTCCTTCTATCGTGAGAGTTTGAGGAGTGGTAATTCTTGCCAATGCTTTACAAGATATGGTATGATTCATTTCTTCTTTCTCTAGGGTGGGGTCCTAGCGTATATCCTCTTCTTTTGATGTTTCTTGATCCTTTTCTTCCTCCTCTTCATATTCTAAGTAAAATAATTTCTTCTCAGCACACTTATGACCTTTAGTGCATTTTCTATCACAATTGTAACAAAGCACTTTTTCTCCTTTTTTCTTCCAATTGTTGTGGTGTAACCCTTGTAGGTTGTGGAAGGCTAGGAGAAACAACACTTCCATCTTTATAGTTCTAAGGGGTATGCTTCCTAGTTTCCGTAATTTTGCTTTCCACTATGTCACAAATCCCTTTTACTCTTTCCAATTGTTGTGGTGTTGTTTTAAAGAAGGTGTTGCTCTTTGTATCCTCATAATGTGCTATCATTTCCTCCATGAAAATTGACCACGTAACAAGTTTTTTACGAGAACAAAGTCCTTTATACCATAAAAATTGATCCAATTCTAAATATGAAGATGCAATAAATACCTTTTGTAACAGTGGTACACCATGTAGATCAAAATATTTCTCCATCTGACGTATCCAATTTACCGGATCCTTGCCATTAAACTTCCTCGTCTTGCTTTTTCTTGATTTTAGGAGCTCGATATTGAAATGACTGTAACTCTGTACTTTCAGATCTTTAAGTTCTGAAACTACGACCTGTAGTAGTTCTCTGTGTCCTCTTTCCAATGCCACCAGTCTGACCCCAATTGGATTCTCCAATGAAGAGTTATGCCAGATCTCCCACAGTGACCTGATTATAGACTAATTCAGTAGAGCGAACTTGTACGACGTGCCACGTGTCCCTGTTTTGACCTTTGGCTCTGAAAAATATATACACGAAACTATAGTCCGTCCTCTTTCTGTACCTTCTTATGAAATTTCAATCTGATGCTCAGAGAGAAAGTTATGACGATTTTTCCCAGGTCACGTGTTTTGAATGTAATTCAGTATTTTGCAAAAGGACCAACTTCCTCAGATCATATCTCCGAAAATGTAGTGCAAAAAGCTCTGAAATTCGTACCCGAGATTTAGCGCGATGTCTTCTCAAATGGGGATTTTTTTTTCAACTTTTGAAACATCGCAGAACAAAAGTTATTGCGAAAATGCCAGGATGACCTGTTTGGAGCAACGAAACCCTAGAATCCAAAGCTTCGATACCAAATGTTATGAAACCAACTCAAGAAAAGATAGATCAATGCCTTATAATTCAGTCTCTTTGAGGGGGCAACCTCCTTTACATTACATAAATGAACAATTCTTGGATGATTCAAATGAAAAGAACTCCTCTCTATATAGGAGTCTAAGGGGTCATAACATAATCAGAGCCTACATAACAATAATAATGTAAGGGCACAATAATAACAATAGTGGGCTTCTATGGGGCACAATAGTAACAATATGGGCACAACATGGGTACATCAATATAATAAGTGGGTTGTACTAATAACAATAAGGGGTTACACTAGTAGTATAGGGGCCTAACATCTTCCCTTTTTGCCTCCTTATCACTTGTACATGAATGGTTAAGGGCCCAAGATCCCTTGCAGATAAAGCATAGTCCTCTCCTCCTTAGTTAATTCTTGTAGATTTTGTTCTTGCTTCCTCCATCAATCCTTCTCAATGCCTTCCTAGTCAACACCCTTATGAGCAATTTTATGTTTTGCTTGACCAACTTTTCGACTATATCATAGGAAACTGGTGATCCCTGTGGTTCCTTCCTCCAAATGGTTAATAATTTGGATCTTAGTATCTTGCAGATGTTAGCATTGCCTTCTAAGAATAGAGACACAATCTTTGAAATGCTTGTTTTGACACGGTCTGAATGAGCTAATGTAATACTGGTGTAAAATTTTTGGAGCAACTGAAAGATCAACTCATCACATTCCAGATTCAGCGTGAATGTGCCAAAGCTGAATTCTGCCATGAGTTTTAAAATTCTGCACTGCTTCTGAAAGGTGGGAAGCATGATGTTATTTAATCCCTGAAGGTCTTCCACTATCGGCCACAATATATCTCTCATGAGATCATTGTTGTAGGGAAGTAGTGGCGATGTTAGAGCTATGATCCTGCTGAGACAAGAAGCAACTGTGAGCCTGACCTCTTCACAAGGATGTTCCCAAAGTTTGAGTTGTATCAATGCAAGCATGGATGGCTTGAGAGCCCAACTGAGTTTCTTCCATTCTGGCTACCCCACCTTAGACAAACATGTGTCTAATTCCTCCAACTTAACAAGGGCATCTCTTGACTTTATACACTGCAACTCAAATCCAAGTGCAAAGAGATACTTGCTTCTGACATCTTCCTTTCGGATATCCTTTGACTGTTGAAAGATAGCATGGATTTTTTGAGAGAAAGGCATGTTGTTATTCTCTTGCTTCTGATCTACATGTTGTTGCCATTTTTTATCCACCAAAGTATTGCAGCGCAGAGGACCAATGGATGTACCATTATGTTGATTCCTGAGGCGTTTCCAAAAATAAAATGATGACATTATGGCTTGGCAATTGCAGATTTCAACGCTTGGTCTTCTCTCTCTTTAGCTTCTTCAATAAAACTAATTTACCTCGTTTGAGCAGAGATAATAAATCTGTGTAGAAATAATAATAAATTATTCTACCTAAAATAATAACCTTGATTTAGATTTCCTATATGGTAATACCACTCAAAAATAATAAAAATAAATAAATTAAAAATTTAAGTCACAATATCTTCCTAAAAAATCAATCTATACGGAGCCAATGATGAATCTCTAGCCTCCCTACCACCATAAAATACCCTAGACAAAATATGACCACTATCTTTGAACACTTTATTTTATTTTCAACTAACACTGCATTTAATTCACTTAATTTCAAAACCCATTTAATACACTTTTTCCATATAAAACAAACTCCTTCCATGCAACCTATACGTTACTCCATACACTAATTAAAAGAAAAAAGGCTCAACCATATTATTTAATTAGGGCAACCAACCATGCCAATTCATAAGACTTAATACATTGGCCCTTAATATAATTTACCATCACCGTGTGCTTTGAGAGCTTCGACAAGCGTTTGCGTCCAAAAGAAATTTGAATGAAGCTCCTAACGTAGTGGCTTTATTTGAGCTCTGCCCACTTGCTGCCATTTAATGGGACGGTCCTTGGGTTTGGTTTGGAACGACGCACTATGCCAAGTGCCCGGGAAATTTAGGGTTGTGTCCAAAATGTTGAGTTTCTACATAGTTACTAAGTTAGAGTTTGCATTTGATTTTGATTTAATAGGAAAAAAATTGGTTACTTAAAATTCAATACGGAAAAAAATTAGATAATATATTTCTTATCCATTATTTTAAATCATTTAAATGTACAATTATAATATTGAAAACAATAAAAAATCTTTTAAATTTGTTTCAATTATAAATATTGCAAATAAAATTATATATTAGACCAATTCATTTAGTTTTATATTTAGAATAGTAAGTAGGGTAATAGGTTCTAAGGATTTGACTTTTGTATTGATACATTCATCCACCTACACCATAAATTATATGATATTTAATATAAAGTGAATTTTCAAGAGATTCTATATTACAATGAACCACATTATTAAGTATTTTATGTTTATAATGAAATGATATATTAAGTGTGTGCACACATTTTTTTAAAATATACACTTATATTATCAATTACTAATTATTTATTTATCAAACCAAATCCACTTCTAATTTATAATTTATATTAACAACATTTATATTTATATAATACAAATGTTATTACGTAATTTATATCTTATCAAAATAATCTAAAAATGTCAATATGTGTAGTTTAATACTTATTCAAAATCTCAATCCAAAAAATCTACTTTAAAAGCAAAATTTCATTGATGCAATATTTTATTTCTACTTATTAAAATATGTTTGTTTAAATTTGATAAATCTACAAATTTACATTACTTTATTTTATAAACAAATAATTACCACATACATTATTAATCATAAATTTTTAAATACTTCATTGAAAATTTTCCTGTAAATTTCTTATTGGATAAGATGACATCTCCCTTTATCATTTTTTAACCATAATTTTATGCCATTTCATAGATCTAAAAGGGTTTTGAACCGTTATTGGAAATCAAAATCTCTAAAATTCTTATTGCGTAAAATGACTTCTTAACCATAATCTTTACCATTTCATAGATCCAAAAAAGTTTTGAACCATAAATGGAAGCTAACAATCCCATTATGATTAGAAATCTGCAATGGTCTTAATATATTAATCCGTTAATCCGTGAACCTATAATTGTGACCCTAATATCTAATACATCGTACTGAACTCGAATTGACGTATTAATTCGCAAATCGAATTGAACTCGCGAGTTTAATTTTTTTTTTCTAACGGTTGAACTTGGTAATTATGATTTCTTATGTTATTCGCTATTTAATGCTTTTAAAATTGTGTTTGACAGTACCAGATGCTATGCGGAAACTCCTAAATTTTACAGAAAAGATAATGTGCCTTGATATGTGCTCTCGATAGTCAGAGATAACATCTGCGCGGTGATGACTAGAGAAGAAAAAAAAACCGGCATGTTATAAAGAAATAGGAGTTTCCAATGCTATGCTAACCATTCTACGAAATGAATAGCGGCCATCCACCAGACATAAAACCATGCGGCTTTTCCTATTTCCACCTCTATAGCATTATAAATGCTATCTGACATGCGAGGGGAATAGCCATGAAGTGCTCTCTCCACGCTCGCCCTCTCTCTCCAGGGGCTGTCACTCATAACATCCACGCGGTGATGACTAGAGAAGAAAAAAAAACCGGCATGTTATAAAGAACTAGGAGTTTCCAATGCTATGCTAACCATTCTACGAAATGAATAGCGGCCATCCACCAGACATAAAACCATGCGGCTTTTCCTATTTCCACCTCTATAGCATTATAAATGCTATCTGACATGCGAGGGGAATAGCCATGAAGTGCTCTCTCCACGCTCGCCCTCTCTCTCCAGGGGCTGTCACTCATAACATCCACGCGGTGATGACTAGAGAAGAAAAAAAAACCGACATGTTATAAAGAAATAGGAGTTTCCAATGCTATGCTAACCATTCTACGAAATGAATAGCGACCATCCACCAGACATAAAACCATGCGGCTTTTCCTATTTCCACCTCTATAGCATTATAAATGCTATCTGACATGCGAGGGGAATAGCCATGAAGTGCTCTCTCCACGCTCGCCCTCTCTCTCCAAGGGCTGTCACTCATAACATCCACGCGGTGATGACTAGAGAAGAAAAAAAAACCGGCATGTTATAAAGAAATAGGAGTTTCCAATGCTATGCTAACCATTCTACGAAATGAATAGCGGTCATCCACCAGACATAAAACCATGCGACTTTTCCTATTTCCACCTCTATAGCATTATAAATGCTATCTGACATGCGAGGGGAATAGCCATGAAGTGCTCTCTCCACGCTCGCCCTCTCTCTCCAGGGGCTATCACTCATAACATCCACGCGGTGATGACTAGAGAAGAAAAAAAAACCGGCATGTTATAAAGAAATAGGAGTTTCCAATGCTATGCTCACCATTCTACAAAATGAATAGCGGCCATCCACCAGACATAAAACCATGTAGCTTTTCTTATTTCCACCTCTATAGCATTATAAATGCTATCTGACATGCGAGGGGAATAGCCATGAAGTGCTCTCTCCACGCTCGCCCTCTCTCTCCAGGCGCTGTCACTCATAACATCCACGCGGTGATGACTAGAGAAGAAAAAAAACTGGCATGTTATAAAGAAATAGGAGTTTCCAATGCTATGCTAACCATTCTACAAAATGAATAGCGGCCATCCACCAGACATAAAACCATGCGGCTTTTCCTATTTCCACCTCTATAGCATTATAAATGCTATCTGACATGCGAGGGGAATAGCCATGAAGTGCTCTCTCCACGCTCACCCTCTCTCTCCAGGGGCTGTCACTCAGAGAGCGATGGCTATTCCCCTAGCATGTCAGATAACATTTATAATGCTATAAAAATGGAAATAGGAAAAGCCAAAACCATGCTATGCATCACAGTCGCATCTGAGATGTGACGAGTTGATCATCCTTGTTACTCTATGTTTTCCGAGCAAGAGAAACCTGTAATTAATGCAATAAATGTATGTAGCATTGAATGTAACTTTCCCACCTTATTTCAAACTCAACTACTTACCCACCAAATTTCAAACTCAACCAAGTGTCCCAGAAATTTAGAGCTGCCCTCAAAACGCTAGGCAAGCAATATTTCCTATGCTATATTTAAAAAAAGTCTCTAGCAGTACCGGATGTTATGCTATGCTAACCATTCAACCGCCATCCACCATACATAAAATCAAGCTATGCATCGGAAGACGCATCTGAGATGTGACGAGCTGAGCACGCGTGTTACTCCATGTTTTCCGATGGCTCCATTTTTCAAAACAAGTGGAACTTGTAATTAATGCAATAAATGTACGTAGCATTGAATGCCACTTTCCCACCTTATTTCAAACTCAGCCAAGTGCGCCGGAAATTTAAGGCTGCGCCCAAAATGCCACTGCTCAGAAGTTATCCTAACTCGTTGTTTTCCTTGCATCAATTCTCCAAAAATACAAAGCTACAATGACACCTTATCGTCTGGTTGTGGAAGTTTCCTTGGTGGGTTTGACTAGTTGATGCTCGCCCAGGCGCAAGATCCAGCGGTTTATTTGTTTGTTTCTTCTGGGTGCGCACGGAAGGATTATGAGCGGGGTGAATCCCATCCCATTTATTCAGGTTCTGTGGCATGGCTTCTCTTCCCATCTGGCCAGGTAGGCTTGGAATACCTCTGGTTCACTGATAATTTTTTCACCCCAAGGACTGTAACTTCTGCTTTCATATTATTTGCAATATGAAAATTAAATGATTTTTCTTCACTCACAGGTCTTACAATGTAAGCAGAATATCTCCAATATTCGTTTCGTCGCTTCAGTTCCCAGATTTTGTAGAGGATCGGGTCAAATGGAGCGGGTACTGTGTGTCTGGATGGACGAAAGTATGTATGGGTAAATAGAAGTCGACTTCAATGGAAACTTGAGGATGTCTGGACTTATTTGTTACAGTTGGTTGAGATAATTATTTTAATTATTTAATTTAATTTGAGACTATACTTTGTATATGTTTTTGGGATTATTTTTTAGCTCTGACACTATTTCAAATTGAGTATAAATTTTTGGAAAATCGGAATAACGATAGACTTAGAGTGGAGCGAATTATTTTTTTTCATAAAAATTATAAAACAATATAATGTAATGTTTTGACCTTAAAAAGGAAAGAAGGAAGAGAGAAAAAAAACCAGTGTTTTTGGGTATTATTTAAAATTGATTTTTTTTGGGTTATATTATTATGAATATAAAATAAAGAAAATAGAATAAATTTTTAGGGTTGAATATATGTCATAAGTGATAGTTTTAAATTTTTAAATAACTTAGTACAAGTATATTTTTAAGTGTTGATATAGTTAAGATATATTGTGAAAACACATTATAATTCCATTACTCAAAGCTGGTGATATTATAAAGAAGACATATACACAACCATAACATAAGATAATTGCTCACTTAAATAAATAATAAGAAGCCATATTATTTATAAAATTATACTGTATAAACAATTATATATAATATAATATTAGTTATTACTTAAATTTTTCTCATTATATTAATATAATTTAAAGTATTTGATAATTTCTGGACATTTAATTAGTATTAATGAATATGTATTATATCTACCATAATTGTCGTCAAAATTTATATATTTATATAATATAATTATCAAAATTTATAATAAATTGAGATATATATATATATATAAATAATATATAATATATAATAAAATATATAAAGCTTTAGGGTTTAAAGCTTCATATATTAAACTATAGGGTTTTTTAATTTCTAGAGTGTATTAATTCCTCATGTTTTAAATATTCATCCCAAGATATTAATAATCTCTTTGAATTAATATTTTAAACCTAATTGATTAATAAACTTAATATTATAAACCAAAGTTATTAATAAACCCAAGCGTTTAATACTATAAACTTAATGAATTGGTAAACCCAAGGGATAAATATTATAAACTCAAAGGATCAACAAACTCAAGGAATCAATATAAAAAACACATGGGATTAATAAACCCTAAAAATTAACATTTTAAACCCAAGGGATTAATAAACCCTAGGAATTAATATTTTAAACTCAAAAGATTAATAATCTCAAGAGATTTTTAATATTACAAACCCAAGGGATTAAATAATAAACTCAAGTAATTATTTATACTATAAACCCATGGGAGAACTCAAGTAATTATTAATATTATAAACCCAAGGGAGTAATAAACACAGAAATTTAATATTATAAACTATAGGAATTAGTAAATCAAAGGGATAAATAGTATAAACCTACATGATCAAGAAACCCAATGGATCAATACTAAAAACATAAGCGATTTATAAACCTAGGAATTAATATTTTAAACCTAAGGGATTAATAAACCCTATAGATTGTTAATATTATAAACCCAACCACATTAGTAAATCTGGTTGAAAAAATATAATAAGTGTTAATGGTATAAATCTAATATTAATCATAAAATTTATATTCTTTTTTTTGCTAAAGCAAGAGTGTTTCCTTCTCATTCAATGGCTAAAAAGTTACAAAACTATGTTACAAGTCCCGACACAAAAGTCAACGGGAGCAGCTGATGACTGCCAAGCCTCAAAAATCAGGCCTCAGTCCCACAAAACACTGTGAATGCCTACGTTTGTAGGATCTGAATCTAAAGAACACATGGTTGGGGGGTGAAACCGGTAACTCAAAATGCCTACAAATTGACAAAAACCACAGACTTGAAAGGAAATTAAACCCAATTCAAGGGTTCAATCAGGTCCGTCTAGGGAGATAAATCCCATGCTACTTTGACATTCGAAACCCAAGAGCCACCACGATGATCACGATAAACTCGGAGGATAATGCAACCAACAAGCTCGATGAACTGTGGTCGTAGATCTTCACCTGCCGAATCCGACGGTTGAGGAGAATATCGAGCGGAGAAGAAGCTCGAGGAAAACCAACCCGATATAGCGGTTTTCTCACTCTGTCCGCTGCCATGTGGTGATTGATGAATGCATCGGAGGCAAACCATAAAAAACCGCTTGGGATCTTGGGGACGCCCGATAAACCACTAAACCGCTTGACCTCTGTTTTCTTTGAGAAAGGAAACCACTCTTTCTCCGCATCCTTCCGTCCATTAGAAAGCTTCCGTCGTGCCGATGCTGAGGTCTTCTGCTTGATGAACCCTTGTCCTCCATTCGCTCAATTGCCCAATTGTTGCGTCTCCTTCATACTGTGATAATGCTCATTCTCTGCGCACGCCAGACTGTGGCATTCCTCTCGCAAATTCCTTGCAGGTATTAGCTCCTACCTGTATATACTGTGATCATTTTTACAAAGCACCCCTTCATTTGCCAGTCGGCTCGCTAATCTATTGGCATTTCTGCGCACATGTATGAAACTTAGGATTCTTAGATGCGATTGAATACGCTGATAGACCTACAAAAGTCGTCAGTGTTTTGATACTTTCTCTGGTGCAGAGCCATTTGCTATTTTTTTTATTGAATTAATTGTTAATTCAGAGTCAGCCTCTATTATAGTAATCGTCATATTGAGATCTCTTAGAATCTCTAAGCACTGCTCTATGGCCATTAGTTCCGCTATGTTGTTGGTAGCATTCCCTAAATGATTGTGGAAGATGACTATTATATCCCCTTGTCATCTCTTATAGCTCCTCCATAACCCGCAACCCCTAGGTTTCCTTTCGAGGCTCTGTCTGTATTGAATTTCAAGTAGCCAGGGGGGGTGGTTGCCAGTAATCCTGCCTCATTATAGAGGGTGTTGCAATCCAGATTGTGCCCTGGGGGACAAGCTTATGTAGGCCCAAAATCAAAAGAATGCGAGCCTCCTAGTGTGATGGAGGACTCTCAGGAGGTTGCTTCTTAATGGTATTTATAGTTTCTTTGAGTTGCCTTAGGAGCTGAGCTATTATGATTTGGGGTGAGCCAGATTTATCATTGAAAATTATGTTATTGCGTTCTTTCTAGACATTCCAGA
>APFE031151054.1:0-14439 GCA_000404065.3 Pinus taeda
TGGGGATAATATGTAGTAGAATGGCCCAAAGTAATGTGGAATTTGTGACAGAAGCTGACCATCTTCTTAGATCTAAAAGCAGCAGCATTGTCAGTTATTATTTTATCAGGACATCCAAATCTAGCAAGAATATTGGTCTCAAGGAACTGAATGATAGTGGAATCATTTGCTTGTCTGCATGGGATTGCCTCAATCCATTTTGTGAAGTAGTCTGTAGCTGTTAGAATCCATATATGTTGGCCTGAAGATGAGGGATTAATTTCTCCAATGAAATCCAAACCCCATTGCTGAAATGGTCTCTCTGTTGCAATAGGCCTTAAAGGCAGTGGAAATAACTGTCTCTTTCCTTCAAACACTTGACATTTATGACATAAGGTGGTAAATTTCTTGACATCAGGGAAAACAGTGGGCCAATAGTAACCAGCTCTCAGTATCTTATCCACAGTGGACTTCCAATATAAATGTCCCCCACAATCTCCTACATGAAATTCTTTCATGATCTTGTTAGCCTCATTTTCAATCAAACAGTTTAATAGGATACCCTCATGGTTTTTCCAAAGCAGATTGCCATCCATAACACAAAATTTTGAAGCTTTCATTTTTAGGAACCTACATTTAGTTCTGGACAGCCCTGGGGGAGCACACAGGTTTTGTAACACATAACAGATATAAGAATACCAGGGGGATTGTTCAAAGGCTACATTGATCTTTGGAGTCGCCAGCTCCGGTTCACTGTCCAGTTGGTTGATGTCCAAGGCTTGGAAATTTGTTTCAGACATTAATTTGGCCAAACCCTGCCATTTTATTAGTTTTGTAGGTTTTATTTCAATATCAAATTCTAGGATGTTTGCAATCCATTTTCCTCTTCTACCCTCTAAGTTTTCTTGAGTAAGTATGTCTTTAACAATTGGACTTGTACATAGGCTATTACATGGGAATATTGGATGTAGATCCTAAAGTCCTTAATAGCTTTAACCAAAGCATATGCTTTCTTTTCCATGATCTGGTACTTGAGGGGTGCATCTCTAAGATCTTTACTGAAGAAAGCAATGGGTTTCTCATTTCCTTGGTCATCTTTTTGTAGTAAAACAGCAGCAATTGTGTGTTGGGAGGCAAAGGAAAATATGATGAATTCCCTATCAAATTGAGGGTTGGTTAAGACTGGGGTTTGAGTGAGGGCCAACTTGATACCTTCAAAAGCTTGATCTGCTTCAATTGTCCATTTTACTTTTGAATCCTTTTTAAGCATGTTATTGAGCAATCTGCTTAGCTCAGCCAGGTTTGGGATAAACCTCCTTAGGAAGTTGATTTTTCCCAGAAAGGATTGTAATTCCTTTATATTTCTTGGATGAGGCATTTGTAGGATGGCCTGTATTCTGTCTGGGTCGATTCTGATGCCATCTTTGGAATTAATGTAACCCAGCAGTTTACCTTCTTCCAAACCAAACAGGGATTTCTTAGGATTTAAGGAAATTCCATATTTCCTACAAGTTATGAATATCTGCCTTAGATGTTTCAAATGTTCTTGGTCAGATTTGGATAACGGTGTGAGATCATCTAAATAAATGACAAGAAAGTCATGAATCTCTTTAGCAAAAGCAATGTCCATTGCTCTTTGGAATGTAGCCCCCGCATTCTTCAACCCAAAAGGCATTTTAACATATTTAAAGGTTCCCCATGGGGTTGTAAATGCTGTTTTGTCTTGATCATCAGGATGAACTAAGATCTGGTTGAAGCCTGAGAACCCATCAAGTAAAGAAATTCTTGAGGCTCCCACTACTCTCTGCAATATGTGATCCATCTTGGGTAAGGGGTAATTATCTTTTAAGGATACTTGATTTAAGTTCCTTAGATCAACACAAAGCCTTATTTCACCTGTCTTTTTTCTTGTGGGGACTAAATTTGAAATCCAATCAGAGAATCTGATTGGTGCTATAATGCCTGCTTTAAACTTTTTTTGTACCTCTTGTTCCATTGTTGGGAGGAGCATAAGATTAATTCTCCTCAATTTTTGTTTAAATGGCTTTTGATCTAGCTTGAGTGGAATAGTGTGTTGTATTACAGAGGTGTCATAGGATTTTAGATCCTCATAACTCCATGCAAACACATCCTGAAATTCTTTGAAAAGGTCAATGTATCTAGGCTTCTGGTCAGGAGGTAAAGCAGCAGACAGTTTTATGACTTTAGGTTGTTTAACAGTCCCAATGTTATACTCTTCTATGGCAATGTTGAGGGGCTGCAATTTTGGTTTATTGGGAACATCATTAGAGTCAAAAATGTCTTCTAAAGGAGCTAAGCCTATTGGAAGAAAATTATCCTTTAATTGTATCACCTCAGTTTCATAATCAACTATCTCCTCACATTTAGCTTGTTGGATTTCTTGTATGTTGTGTTTGTTGAAGATTGTAGGATGTAGCATTTGATTAGCTATTTTGGGTGATATGGCTTGGTTATTCTGTTTGTTAAATATTTGTGATTGACTTGCTGTCTCAAGCCTTTGTGATTGACTTGATGTCTCAATGTCAATGTTCAGACCTGAAAACTCTTTCTGCAATGTCAAGAAATTGTTTATTTGTTTATCATCATCAAACACCTGCTAGTCCTTGACATTGTTTGGGACAGATGGTTTATGTTTTATCTCTGTTGTGAAACAATGATGGGGCTGGAAAGGTAGCTTACAGGTACTTGCAAATGTGGCCAAACTATGAGCATGCAGATTCTGGGCTCTAGGAATTTTGGCCATCTGAAATTCAGTGAAGGATTTTAATAGCTCAGTAGCAGCAGACCTATAGGATCTCAGTCTTTTGTCATTTGTGACAAAATTGCCTTTCACTTGTTGGATAACTAGGTCTGAGTCTCCTAGGATTGACACTTTTATGGCTTGTAGGGATTGTACTAACTTTAGGCCTAGTAGGAGAGCTTCATACTCAGCCATGTTGTTAGTGCACCTGAAGTTTAGTCTATAGGCTTGGCCCTCTGCATGGTTTTTTTGCTTGTTGTGCACCCACACTCCAGCCCCTGCCCCTAATTTGTTAACTGATCCATCAAATTCTAGGAACCATAGGATTTCCTTTTTTAGGGGGGTTGAATAATATCTCTGTGGTCTGGACTTGTGAGTTGAAGTTTAGGTTGTTTATTTAGTTTGACTTCTAGGACAGTCTTCTCATTTGGTGAGATCAGCTTTGTTTCTAGAGGAGTAGTTTGTTTATTTGACTCCTGATCCTGTTTAAGTGTCTTGGTTTCATCATCATATGATTTTTCCTCTTGCACATTCTCCTCGTTTGACTCAACCAATGTTTCTATGTTAGGATTTCCTTCATTAATATGCTGATCTGTTTTGATTATCTGGATTTCTTCATTATTTGTGTGACCTGTATTGTCATTGAAAAGGATATATGAGTCTATGTCAGAATGGGCAACATATATGGGGAAGTTATGAGGTTTCTCTACAGTGTTGACCATATATTTCATGAGTGACTCTCTATATAGTCTCTTGGGTTGACCAAAGACTGTGATTGTAGCATATGACATGTCTAATTGAAGGGATCCTTGAAGTTTAGCCCCTCATGATCTTGATAATAACATCCCATGTTTGGGTGGGATATCAGCAACGACAACATCCATCAGAATTGTTTTATTTGGGTATTGGACCAGGGATACACATAAGTATTTTATCAAGCCTAGACACTTAACTTGGCTGGAATCAAATGAAAATAGATCCTTCTATGGTCTGGTAATATCTAGATTCAGCCTTTCCATGACTGATTTTGGCATCAGGTTATGAGAAGCGCCTGAGTCAAACATTGCATTGTGTAGTATCTTATCATGGATATGCAAGCTGACATAAAAGGGTAAGATCCCTGTGCCTGCTATTTTTCCATCGACCTCTGGGCCAAACAGAAATTCTGGGGTGTCATCCAACACATTGACATTGTCTTTGATTTGAGTGAGTTGGAGGGACTTCTCAATCTGTTGTTTGTAGATGTCATGCTTGGCTAGCTCTGCAAGAGGAATGGATATTTTCAGTTTGCCAATTTCAGCTTCCAAGTCAAAGGGTTTTTTAGATTGAACCTTGGTGTTGTGGATGACCATCTTTTCCTTGTTTGGTAAGGTTTCTTCTTGATCCTTGTATTGATCTTGGGGCTTGTGTTTTTCATTCACCTCTTGAGGCTTTTGACTTGGATTAGGCTGTACAGATGATGCAGCTAGTGGCTTCTGTGTTTGTTCAGTAACTTCTTCAATAGTTACTTCCTTTGTGAGTGAATCAGTTGTATTCATTGGTTCTGTTACTACGACATTCTTGGGATGCAGTCTATCCTTGGTTTTTTCAGGCTGTGTTATGTTTACAGTCCTACTTCTTAGTTTGTATTATTTATGGACTTAACAGCTGTGTCATAGCCTTGTTTGAAATCAAATGACTCACTTGACTTGGTTTGGAATTGTTTAGTGTCTTCATCTTCATGATCTTCTTGACTTAGGAAGACTTGGTGCTCATCATCAAGGCCCATTAGGTGGATATGGGTATCATCCACTTGCTCATCTGAAGTGGATGTTTCAGCATAGTTTTCTTGAAATGGAGGTCTTATTTTTGGATCAGTATTGGCCTTGCCCACATTAGGGTTTTGATTCCTCCTAAAGTTTGGATTCCTGTTAGAGTTGTTTGGTGGTGCCTCCCATGAAGACTTCCTCTCCATAGATTCTACCCTGTCACCCAACCTCTTCATACCAGAGATTATTGCATCCAATTTCTGGTTAAAGGCTAAGGGTTCCTCTTTAAAGGCAACTCTTTTTTCCAATCTAGCCCTATTCCTCTTAGCAATTAGGTTTGCCTCGACTGTGACAGCAACCTTTTGTGCTTCTTCAAGGGTTTGAGGGGCTCTTTCTTTTAATTGGTAAGCCATGTCAGGGTCAAATCCATCAGGGAATTTGTACAAGGCCAAATCAGGAGGAGGTCTTAAGTTTTGGGGTATTGCATTGTACACATTGTTGAACCTGGCACAGTACTCTAGAACTGTCTCTTGAGGAACTCTCTTAATCATGTCATATTCACCAAGTATATGTAAGGGATCCTTATTTTTCTCCCATCTGTTGGTGAAGGCTTGCTAAAGCGCATCAGGGGTTGTGATGGTATTTGCAGGAAGTGACCTGAACCAAGTTCTGACATCACCTGTTAAGCTTTGGACAAAAATTCTCATCTTCACACTCTCATCATCTATTTCATAGTTATCAAAATAATCCTGCATTCTCTTAGCATGCTGAATAGCAGAGTAAGGGCCAGTGGAGTCAAAATATGAGATTTTGGCTTGGTAATCCTGAGGTAGAGCTACAGGATTGGCAGGTAATTGCAGAGGTGCATATCTCATAGCCATATTCACAAGGTTTGGGGGATTGACAGGGACAACTGGGATAAAAGGAACAATGGGTACCACAGGGGTAACAGGTATAGCAGAACCTAGAGTGTTGGTCAAGGGAGTATGTGTGGGGGATGAGGATATTGGAGGAGGGCTTTGAGATGTAGATGGAGAACTAGGGGAATTAGGGGTGGATTGAAAAAGGACCTTTATTGGAGTGGAGATGGGGTTGGGGTGAATTTCCTCTAGACTGGGGTTAGCAAGATTATCTGGCCCTTGCTGCTTCTTGATGAATTTAGAGATTGTATTAGGATTTTCAAAGACAGTAGGAGGGTTTGCGTCAGGATTTGCCCTAGTGTACCGAAGATTCTTCTTGGGAGCCATTTTCTGAGCTAGCCTTTTTGAGTTTTTTGAAAAATTTTGTATAGCAAGGACTGGACAGGATTTTGAAAGGTTCTATGTATCTCCAAATGAGTATAAAGGATACCTGAATCAACTCTTCCTTGAGGCTGTAAGTGTTGGTACAGAAACAACTTTAAAGGCTTCTTGACTGATATTCAGATTTTAAGTGTAATTTTAGCAGACATACAGTATGATCTAAATCCTGAAGAGTTCCCTAGTGGAGTCGCCATTATGTTATCACTCAGGTTGTTCCCTGTTTCCTAAGGGAATACGGCCGAGGTAACCACTAACCAATCTTGTAGCTACAGGTCCTAGCCTACCAGTAGCCAGAGAGGGCTCTCTCTTTTTAGTTTAGCTTTGTTTGATGAGAGTTATTAGACTAGTTATGATGCACTGTTTTTTTTTTGAATCTGGTGGGTTGGTGAATCTGTATGCTGTTTGCTGTAACTGTATGCTGACTTGCCTGCTGACCTGTATGATGACCTGTATGCTGATCTTTCTCCAAAAAGGAAAAAAAGCAAAGTGGAATTATTTAGGCAAAATTTCCAACATTGCTTGCCACCAATCAGTTGGGGGTAACTGATGTCTTCGCATTTTAACCACTGTCTCATCTGCCTCTGTGTGTCTATAAGAATTAGGAGGTACCTCAAACAGATGATTAATTTCATGCTCTATAAAGAATAGATTTTCCAGCTTGTCATAGAGGGTTTGCCCAAAGGGAGGCCCTGCTTCTCCTGTGGAGCTGCTGGATGCTGTGATCTAGTTTTCAACATAGTTGTTGACCCTTCTCATATACTGATTATATGACAGCAGTTGTCATGTACCAGTCACTAAGCTTGGTAGTCCTTTATCCTGTAAATAGCCATTTTGGCTCTGAATTCATCTATTTCAACCTTCGTTTCCTGACACTTCCTTTCTAGTGTCTGGGTGAAATTCCTCAATGTTGGTACCTTTTTGGCAGTGAGGATTGTGTCTGTTCTGCTGGCTATTTGTAGAGCAGCCAATTCTTCCCTAGTGCGGTTATTCAGAAAGTGAATCATTTTGGTGGCCTGCTCAGGCATTATTCCTAGGGATGTCCTGGCTCTCTGAATCTCTACATGAGCTCTCTCTATCAGCTCCACCTGTTCAAAAATTGCTTGAATGGACCTCCATTGGTCCTGCATAGATTGGCCAATCTTGGCCCAAAAAATCTTTTTTATTTCTGCTAGGGCATTGCCTAGCATCAACTCTTTTTCTAGAGTTTTTACCTTGGCCTCCAAGGCCTTTATTTCCCTTTGTTTTTCTGCCACAGTCATCTTTGACTTGTCATAACTGGCCTCCAGCTTGGCTAGTTTTTCCCTGGCAATATTTATTTCTGTGACTTGATTCTCCAGCTCTTTAACAACTTTCATTAATTCTTCCATGCCCAGGCTGGATTCTGTTGTTGTTGTGGCTTCCACTGTTGCTCCAGTTGCTGATGTGGTTGTGGTAGGTGCTGGAGCAGTAGGAGGGGCTATTGTTACTTGTGTTGGAGGGGCAGATTGAAGGTTTGTTGAGTTTTGAGGTGGCTGGGAAGATTCCCCTTGCTTGTCCTGTATAGCCTTTTCTAACTCTGCCTCCATCTGTAGTATCCTTTGGTTCATGACTAGGAGAAGCTCCATAGCATTGTCCACCTGTTTTTCTTGTGCAAGCTCTGCTGTGTCAGGATGGATGGTAGGAGGCAATTTTGCCTATTTCCTCAATGCAGCTATATCATCCTCCTTTTTCTTCATAATGGCTCTAACACCCTTTGGATCTTTTGGATCATGTCCCAAATCAATAATTATATCCTCCAGAGTCTTTATTCTGTTATCTTTGGTGGAGGAGGACAACCTTTCCAAATCAAGCTGTCTGTTTGTGTTTTTCAGGGACTCCTTTAGCTGATGGGCCAGCATTGCCTTATCAGCAAGTGTTGCATACACCATCTCCCCAGTTTGCTTGTGTAACTCAATTTGGTCCATGGGGTGTATGTCTTTGGCAAAGACCTCTATATTAGTTTTGTAATAATCTGCTGTGGTCTTTGGGTGTGGAACCTTGGGCTTTAGATGAGTGAAGATCATCTTTTCTTCCTTGAAATCAAAGGCAGCCATTAATCTTTGCTTTTTGGCTGGGGTTGTGTTCAGGAATTGCTCATAGAGCTGCACTCTTAGCAACTCATTTTGTGCCTTTATCTCCTTGAAGCCCTCTTTAACTGTGGCTGGATTTTTACCCTACTGTCTGGAGGAGGACACCTCCACGGTATGCTGTTGAGCCTGTTCTAGCTGAAATGAGCTAGTGGCAGTCTGTTGGCTCGTCTATTTTTCCCTGCTTTGGCTTTCTGCCAGCTCTTCACTTATGTCTCCTTTAGCTTGAGGGTCTACCCTCGGCCTCTTGGCCTCTGGTTGCTGTGATGACCCTGTGGGAGGTGTGATTTCTTCTCTGTGTCTCTTCTTCCCTCTTTCATCATTTAGAGGGGTCTGCAAAACTGGGTTTTGAGTTTGTTCAGTTTGCAGGGGAGGGGCCTACCCTGATTGTTGGTCTTTAGAAGTACTAGGCTGCCCTGTTTCTATCTCCTGTTGTTCATCCATCTTCTCCTTTCCTTTTGTGGTGGTTGTTGTTGCTGGAGCCTGCTGGATGTCCTGTGTAGCAGGGGCAGTAGAGGTACCTTCTCCTTCTTGGACTGGTTGCTTGAAGACCTGTTGACAAGAGTCCAAGTCAAGAGTTTTTTCCAAGTCCCTTACATTTTGCTCCATTATTTCTTCCTGAGTCAATTCCTCTACTATTGTTTCAGGCACCCATTCATCTTGATTAGCAAAATGTTGTACTTGAGAGAGTGGGGCATGTTTATAGGCCAGCAGCCTATATTTAACCCTCCTTGCACTGATGAAACCTTCAGGGTCATAAGGGACCCACCAGAAGCTTCTCTTAAGTTTGAGTTGTTGTCCTAGTATTTGGTTAGATTCTTGCCAACCATCTTTTTTGTTCATTGTGAATGGGCCTAAGTGATCCCTGAACTTCAGGTTGGCCTTCTTCTTGGCACTGTGAAAGTGTGTCAGGTCAGAGTTTATAAGCTGTCTATAATACTCCAGGGCAAATAGCCTCATAGGGACATACTTTGGGAGCCTGTAGGGACAGAGCTCACAGCCATAGATTCTGATGACAGTGTGGTTTTAATACAAGTACCAATCACCAATCTTGTAGCTTCTGGATAGTTGCAAGATCTTCTGCATATCCTTGGACAATCTGATAGGAGGTGTCCTCTACAAGAGGCATGTAACTGGATATACAAACTGATCAATGAATTCACAGTAAGAGTAAGGGGAATTCTGTACTTGATGGAAGACTGAAGACCAGAAGATCACAGACCTTCTCTCACCCTGTGAGTCTAGCTTCTTGATTGAGCACTGGAAGCTATCTGTCTGGTAGTACAAGAATAAGTGATAAATGTATGAGGAATATCTGAATATTGCCTCCCTGTCCAGCCTGGTCAATTGATCATGTATCTTATTGGCAATGTACTTGGCATAGTTGTATTTCATAGCAGGGGGCTTCATCAAGCTGTATGCAGAGAGCATGACCAGCACAGTTATATCAACATGTTTTTTGGTGGTGAACCCCAGCACAGAGGTCAGCATGTCTATCAGTAGCTTGCCAACCTCATTGAAATCTTCATAGGAGAAAGGAGGTGGCCCAGAGGGCTGGCAGTTTGCCTTCATGAATTTCCTAGCTATGGCAGCAATGTCTGAATCAAAAAGTTTGGAGCCTTCATCCAGCAAATAGTTCATGGAGAAGGGGTATAGCAACTGGGTCTATTTGTAGTTGAGCATCTGGTTGATGGATTCTGGAGTTACATAGAAGAGGATGCTCCTAGATGGAGACTTCACAGCCCTGAGTTTTTGGCCATAGTTCTCTGCACATAGGTGGATGATTTTAGGGAATATGTTGACAGAAGGTAGAAAGTAGGTGGGTAGATTAGATTTCCAGACCCCATACAGGTCACTGCTATCCAAGTGACTATTTCTTAATTGGCAGTATGTCTGCAAATGGTTTCTCTCTGCCACAAAGTCTGTGATGAGGGCATCACTGTCCACCAATGGTATAGCTTCTAGCTCTCTGTTGGGTGGATTTATAGGCAGAACATCCAGAGCAGCTGGAGTAGCCATTTTCTTGGTCTTTCTAGTGGTTTTACTATGTTTCAAGATTGGTGTGAGTTCTGAGGGATGGTCTGCTGCTCTCTGTTTGGAGTGAGCAGTTTTGGCAGTTTTAAGGAGGCTGTCACAAGCTTACTCAATCTGTGGGGCACTCTGTTTTGAGGAAGCAGATTTTTTTTGAGCTGGTTAGCTGGTTAATTGCAGAGGAGTGCTTTAGCAGAGGTGAGGGAAATGTCAACTCAGTTGCTTCTACCTGTAGCTTGGCTCTTTAGCTGCTTTTTGTGAAAAATATGTAGATTGTATCGCGGGTGACGGGTTTCCTTGGGACTTCTTTTGTGCAGGGGTTTCAGAGCTTTCTTAGGTAGATTATTATGGGTGAATTTCAACAATGTGGGTCCTTAACTGAGTTGCTTAAGCAGGAAAACAGGATTTTATGGAGAACAGTGGACTAGAGGGTGCCTACGGCAAAATACCTGGTTTAATGGCGTACGGGGCGTTTGCGCCGGTCGAACTGGTTGATTTGCATGCGGTTGGGTTGACAAGGGAGGCGGGAGCAACTCTGCTGGATCACTTTTGCTTTTCGACCATTGGAAATTGAATTTCGCTTTCAGCGGAGCTCCAGGTTGTTTGCAGAAAATGATAAAAAATAACGGTTTTTACGCCTTTTTATGCATTTTGGGTGTATTGGCGCCTTTTTGTGATGACGTAATGCTGACGTCATCATGGGCCCAGGTACGGACAAGTTGACGTGGCAGGTGACGTGGGTGCCCAGGTGGCACTGGCACGGTGGCAGGGTGGACAGGGCGACGTGGAGGGCAGGGGTTACGTGGTGGCACGGCGGCGGAAAAGCGAGGTGATGTCACGCTGACGAGGGTGTGACGTCAGCGTGGAGGGTAGGGCGGTAAGCGGTCTCCCCGGTAGGCCCTTAGGTGGTAAGTGGTTTGAAGGGGGGGGGTAGCGAACAACCCGAGCGCCTGATATGTGGCGGGGTTACGGCGGCAATACCACCCATCCCCCGGACGCAAAAGGTCGAGCAGCTTTTTTTGCAGATCGACCGCCCACCGTAGGATGGCGGGGCGGGAGATCTGACGGTTGGCAGTGATCGGGATATGCCGGCGCTTTAATTAATAGGGGACCCACCCGATTAATAAAATAAACGTTTAATAAATGGGCGCGGGGTGGGTTTAGAACCTTAGGTTATGGGTTTTTCGTGTTTATTAAGCGCGCATTTATTAAAAATATTTTTATTTCAAACTTTATAATAAAGGGTTTAGGGCGGAGGAAAGGGGGAAACGGGTAAATGAGGGCGAGGAAAGTGATTTTGCCCTTTAACCATAGTTTTTCTTGAATCCCTAGCTGTTTAGGAGGGTTTAGGGCTAATACTAAACCTTGAGGGGTTAATATTTCCCAAGGAAGGGATATGGCTATAGCACTTGTGGGAGGGGGAAGTCAGGGAGCCAAATTATAGGTTAGTGATTAATATGGTTTGTGAGGTGAATGAAGGGGTGAAGCCAAGTCAAAATGAAACTTAACTTAGGGTATTGAGGATAAATGAAGAATGATGGAACAAGATGTTTTTACACAAGAAATGTGGCTTCCTTTCATGCTTGAACTCCATGTTTTGACCAAGTGGTTTGTGATGTCATGGATTGGAACTGGACACCTAAGCAGGTCTCAAAGCCCTTGGGGGTGTTAGTAAGGAATGACCTTGGGGAAACTGGGGAAGTTAGACATGCTTCCAGTGCTTACCTTCCATCTTTTTCCTTTGGTGCCCACACCCTGAGTGAGATAAGTTTTTTCACTTAATAGGCCAATTGGTGATGGCTCTCCATTTCTGCAACCCCATCTACCTACCCATCTACTTGTCTAGCATTTTTTTTTTCTTCTTGGAGGGTGCACTTAGACTTGCAGACCCTTTATGTGCCTTTTTTTTTCCATTGGCTTTTTCCTTTGATGTCCTATCTAGTACTACCCTTATTTCTTCCAAGGCCCCAGATTAAGTAGTTGGGAACCTTAGCTTCTCTGCCTAACTACTGGTCTGCCAAGATTAAACAGTTTGGACAGACTTCTTCCTCTATTCTACAACAGAAAATTGAAACATGGCATGACCCAGTTTAGACTGTTGAACCATCCATCAAAATTTTAATAAACATGAAGGCATGTATACACCTTGCCTTTCCTTGAAAATATGGGATCTTTGTACCAGCAAAGTAGAGCATATTTGGCATTTGAATTTGCCAATCCTGAAATATGAAACCTATTGGTATAGGTATCCAACAGTTTCTTGCAGAGTAATATGTTGCTATGATTCTACAGGTCCCTTTTGAAGCTGAGCAGACAAAGAGAAAGTAGCAAAACTCTATCAAGAAGGAGAGGGAATCAAGCGCAAGACTCAGGTTGGCCCTCTTGGTTCTCCTCTCATCTATTTTCATAAAAGGAATCAACAGTAGACTTTGATTGTTTGTTTCTAGGATAGCCACACATCTTAGTGGGAATAACAGCATCTGTATGGACACTATTCCTGTATAACAAAATGGCGACTCCACTATGGATCGACTAGATTACTTGTTAGCCTATCTATCCTTGTTTCTTTTATAAACATACAGATGGAGCCTGAAGTCAAGCCAGCTAGCCTTCGAACTGCATTTTTCATATAAATGTAAAGTAGATCAATGTTGCTTCAGTCAATCTCTGGGTTTTGGTTTATAAATTAAACAATATATCTGCAAGCAATCTAATTTCCCTAAGTAGTGGCTTCAGTAACCTCTAAAATCACCCTTGTGTTTTTACATTGATCAGTACTTATTTAGCTTAAACACCTAAACTAAACTGCAAACCGTGAGTGAAGTCTCGTTCAGAGTTTCACACTATAACCATCACACCCTGCCTTCAAGGCAGCCTGTATGCATCGCACTTCCCGAATGGAGTAACTGCGTTGCATACTGAGTTCACTGTGTAACAAGTGCGATGGTTAGGGAGGACTGATTTTACCCTCCGACTGTGCATTTTTCTCACTGTTTTCAGTCTTATTCAAGATTTTTTGTTGTCTGTAGTAGTGTGCTTCTGTGAATACTCCCTTCTCTTGCATTATTCCGCCTCCTTAGTGCAAAGAACTATAAATGGTTTTTATGTATTGTGCGTTGTTTTAGTTCTCTTTTGCAAAAAATAACATAGTCAAACTGTCATCTCTAGATCTGAAAGTGTCATAGCTGTCGTTTTCAGTTTTAGAAAGCATCCCATTGTTTTAGATAGTTGATTATATGGTTATCATTGCATAAGATTTTATTTATTATTTTTAAAGTGTCGAAAAGCAATTTCCATTTCAAAATCGTAAAGTGTCTCTCTTGTTTTCACTTCGTTTTGAAAAATAATTTTGTTGAGTACAGTCGCTT
Source organism: Pinus taeda (assembly GCA_000404065.3). Lineage (NCBI taxonomy): Eukaryota > Viridiplantae > Streptophyta > Pinopsida > Pinales > Pinaceae > Pinus > Pinus taeda. The sequence goes on from APFE031151054.1 coordinate 13,294, forward strand.
TAAAAGTATTTCAGTTTTGCACATAATTTTCTTAGTTTCATTTACGCATCAAGGGAACTGAAAACCAATACATGCATGTGAATTTTCATATTGAATGCTTGGCTTGTGTTTGGTCAATTTAGTATTCCTAAATTGATATCATTAATTGTCAACCCGGGGCTCGTAAGCTGATGAAGTCAAGGTGTAATATATGTACTTAAGCAACCTCTTAAAGCTTTTTGTCATTTTGGGGGGTGTTGTTTGTGATTAATTTATCTTCCTAAGATGGAGTGATGTATTTATAAACAAATGAGTGATGGTGTGTGATTAGTGGTTTCTAACTACTTGTTGAAAAGGAAAACTTGAAGGAAATAAATGAATTAAAATGAACTGAAAGCAAAGAACCACTTTCTAATGGTATTAGACACCATTCATGCTGCTGCAAATAAAAAGTAAGAAAATCACTTAAAAGACCAATGATAATGTTTATCTCTTCCTAACTCTCTGCCTCTAACACATAGTACTGTGTAAGACACAATTAAGAAGTAGCTAAAAGTAAGTCTAATAAATGATAAAAATGAGAAAATCTACTTTAAAGACTAGTGATAATATTTTGCTCTTTCTAACTCTCTGACTCTATCACATAGTACTGTGTAAAGCACGATTAGAAAGTAGCTAAGGATTAGTCTAGAAAGAACCCAAAGCCAGCTGCAAGTGATTAGTATTCTGATCTCTAAAAGATAAACAATTTATAGTAAGAGACCATTCATATGTTAGCAGACAGATTTGAGAAATAAAACTAAAAATTAGCTATGGAAATAAAGTAAAAGGTAGCAACTTTGAATCTGTCAACTGAAACTACCACTAGATATAAAGCAAACACATAAACACACAAATAATCCCGGGTCAAAAACCTGCAAAAGAACAATGCTGATCAACTTAAAGAAAGGATTCAAAATGAATTAAAATGAAGTGAATTATGCTGTACATATGTCAAGAAAAGGAAATGCTGAACATAAAAATACTATACAAGGCTATCATGAACAGGGGCCCTCCATTCACATAACCAAAAGAAGACTCAAGGTGTTGAAAGCTTCAAAACAGCACTGCTTCTATTACTCCATGTGCAGAAATTCACAGTCAAGAGTGCTAGAACATCACTATTAA
>APFE031151066.1:0-30286 GCA_000404065.3 Pinus taeda
AATTTTTAATGAAAAAAAACTATTTTTAAGATGTAAAACCATGATCCCAAGCCAATAGAGACAAAATATGCAAAGTTTGCTCATTTATATACCATGTAAAGGTGAATATATCAAAATGGCACCAAGTACAATACATATCATCGATAAAATAGCAAAATACATAAGAAATGAGGCTCTGAATGGCCTATAAAGTCCAAAAACAATGCTGCAAGCTATGACGCCATTGGCCTACTACAAGTCTACAGTGTACACATGATCAATCATCAAGTTCATCACCACTACTAGACATAGGATCATCATCAAGAGCTACATAGACATCATCTGGTTCAAAGTCTGAGGATGCCTCAGCCTGATCTGCAACCTCAAAATCAATGCCACCAATGACAATAGAAGTGGACCTAATGGAAGCACAAGTTTGTCAACCTGCATGACTAGTGCCTTCCATTGGTTCTTTGCCTTTCCTTGATGCCGCTACTGATCCTAGTTTTGATGGCACCACATAATCTGCATCATCCCCCGCTAAAGCCATGTCGATATCAAAATCAGCCTCAAACACAGATTCTTGAGTCTCCTCCACCCATTCTGATGTTGGATCAATATCGTCCAACACAATGGGATCTAGATCAGGGGTTTTGCTTATCATTTGGAGCTTCGATTGCATTTATTGTTCCCCAAACCATGAAATCCTGAAAACCATTAAGTCTGCTGAATTTTGAGTGAAATCTAAAATTCTAGTTTCTCCATATGAAATCCAATGAGGTCGAAACCACTCTCAAACATCCTGAGTCATTTCATGGTAATGTTAAAAATTTAAGTAAAAGGATGAAAAACTTTAAGAATTTAACATTACCATTAATTGCCAACATTATTAGGGTTGAAACACCCTTAGTTTGCCCCCCAAACCCCTGAAACATAGTGAAAAATATGCTTTTTTAACTTTATGGTGGGCGTGACAAAACCGGCCGGTTTTGTCCTAAACCGGCCGGTTTTCACCGGTTAGGGCAAAAAACTGGCGAAAGGGCATGTTAAACCGGGTTTTTAGGCCGGTTCTGACCGGCGGCCTTGCTAACCGGCCGGTCAGACCGGTAACCGGTTTTTGTGAGCGGTTTTTAAAACACTGGTCAACTTACAAGCATTGATTTCCAATATTAGAGGAGGGCCAATCCCCAAGGGGTCGAATTTGGCAAGTCAAAACCAAGGAAAACCCTTTCTAGGTTTTTTTGGTTTTTTGAGTACATCCCCAAAATTGCAGAAATTTCTGCGTTGTTTTGAGGGGGTAAAGCAGAGCTTGAAGTCAACCAACAGTGCAGATTTGAGGGGACATTGTAGTTCTCTGGGGAGCAGCAAATTCACAGCAGCTGGGCACATTGTAGTTCTCTGGGGAGCAGCAAATTCATAGCAGCTGGGCACTTATGTATTGATCACCTGAGGCTTGTAGCTTGCCTTGCGGAAGCCCAGGTGCACCTCATCCAACTTCTATTGTACTCTAGCATATTTGTTTAATGAAAAATGAGCCAGTGGGGTGTTTGATGAGAAATTTCTAGTCATGTGTTCATTACTAAATAAAATTTTATTGTGAATTTTATTGCTTGTCTTTGTTGTCACTGCAAGTCTTCCATTAGGAATATTACAATGGTATCGGAGCATGTTCTTGGCCAGGGTGGGGAACAAGAGCGGGTGATGCCACTGAGATTAACAAGCATTGGTTTTCCAGAGAGGCCGTGGTAGAGGCAGAGGCAGGGGTTGAGGTAGAGAAGAGGGGCCAGACCCATTTTCAGACACTAAAGTGTAAAATATCAGAGGCAGGATGGAGAACCAAGAAGAGAAAGAGCAGCCCAGGTAGAGGAACACGTACTAGGTCTTAGAAGAGCTGTTGAGGACAAACCAACAGATGATGAAGCAAGGACAGTTGATGATGGACATGGTGCAGTAGGTGATGGGCCCGCAAATGTGGAAGACTGTAGGGAGAGCCTCAAGGTGACAGGGGTTCCACAATGGGAGGAGGCAGTCATACCTATCAGCCTCCACACACCCCAAATCGTGGGCAAGCTAGCCGCCCCACAATGCCTCATTTCATGGAGGAAGCTGAGCCAAAGAGAGAGTTAGACCCAGTTGCGGACTTGGTACATTCTGTCACATTGGGCATTGATGAATATGAGGGGTTGAATGACCATATCAAGAGGGTGATGTCCTTTGGAGAGTACATACACCTCAAGGAGAGGCGCACTACCGTGGCTGGAGGCCACTATAGGGGAGGAGCCTTTAACAAAGATGTGCAGAAGCTACCAGGGAAGGTTACACTTCCAAATTTTGATGGGTCAGCGAAGAGCTCAGCTAGGGCATGGATCCAAAAACTTGATACATATTTTCACTTGAATCCCATGAGGTACGCAAATGCCATACGTTTCGCCACCCTTTACTTACAAGGGGATGCCCGAGAGTGGTGGTATCATGGGCTGATCACGTTGGGGCACCTTCACATCACCACTTATACAAAGTTCACGAGGAGATTGTTGGAGAGGTTTGAAAGGAAGGATCCAAAGCTACACTTCCGAGAGCCGGCCCACTTGAGACATACTGGTAGTGCAGAGGCCTACATCACGGAGTTCCAGAGACTTGTAGTGATGGTGATAGATATTTCGAAGGCACGATTGCTCATGTTGTTTGTAGAGGCGCTTGCTGAGCCTCTGCGTGGATGGGTGAGGGCTTACAAGCCCACATCACTACAGGGTGCTATTTCTAGGACCTATGACATGATCGATGCAGTGCCCAAGAATCGAGCCTTTGTTCCCATGAGACCCACAACTCCACAGGGGAACAGAGATGCGAGGCCGCCACAAAGACATGGAGGACGTAGCCAATTGGATGATGACACCTGGAGGGACCTCAGGAGGAGGAGGTTGTGATTCATGTGCCAAGAGCCTTGGGCACCAGGGCACAAGTGTAGCAAGGGCAAAGCCCATTTCATCAAGGTGTTCTCAGATAGTGAGCCTGAGGAGGAGGAGGCTGAGGCAGTAGAGGAGTCGGGAGATGAGGGAGGATCATCATCAAGAGGGCCACCACTGCCACCACCACCTAAAGGAGGGTTGTTTGCCCCAACCGGAGTCCTCGCTTCACTTTGGGGTGTGCCGAAGTATTTGACACTCAGGATCAGGGGGACTATACAGGGACAATGTGTGTTAGTCCTGGTTGACACTGGGGCCACCCACAATTTCATTAATGCCCAGATGGTGGAGCGTAGGGGCATCCAGACAACTACATTTGAGGGGTTCTCAGTTTTGGTACCTGGAGACCGGACCATGCAGTGTACTAAGTATGTACCTGAGCTGACCTTGAAGATGGGGAACTACTCACTCACTGACCATTTCTTCGTGGTTGATGTCCCAGAGACTAATGTGGTGTTGGGTGTCTAGTGGTTGTATGTATTGGGGAAGGTCACTATCGATTGGTAGAAGCTAGAGATGGAGTTCTAGGGTTTGAATGGGAAGCTGGTAACGCTGAGGGGAATGCACTCTTATCCCCCTTAGATAGTTTCAACACACCGAATGGAGGCAGATCTAGGACATGGCAATGTGGTGTGGGCAGTTGAGCTACAAATTTCTGAGTTGGGGGCAAAGACACAGGCCAAACATCTAGACATACTAGCCTTGTTGGAGAAGCACCAGGGGGTTTTCGGGGATGTTCCACCAGGTTGACCGCTAGACCATGGATTTGAGCACACCATTGAACTAGAGGAGGGGGTGAACTCAGCCATCACCACCCCTCTTGAGTCCATTTGCTTCTTCCGTGGTGCTGGTGAAGAAGAAAGATGGGACGCTGTGCATGTGCATAGACTACCGAGCTCTAAATAAGAAGACCTTGAAGAATATATACCCCATTCCACACATAGATGAGTTGATGGATGAGCTTAGGGGAGCTAAATACTTCTCTAAGATAGGTTTGTGTTTGGGGTACCACCACCAGATTCGCATGAGGGAGCAGGATATTCCGAAGACTGCTTTTCACTGCCATTATGGACACTTTGAGTTTTTGGTGATGCCCTTTGGGCTAACCAATGCTCCAGCCACATTCCAGTCTTGTATGAATCACACGTTCCGTAGACAGTTGAGACGCTTTGTCCTAGTTTTCTTCGATGACATACTCATTTACAATAGAACATGGGAGGAGCATCTTCAACATTTGGAGGAGGTGCTTCACATACTTGAGGAGTAACAACTGTATGCGAAGTTGTCCAAATGTGAGTTTGTGCTAACAGAGATGTTGTACCTAGGGCATGTGAATGGGGAGGATGGAGTGAAGGTGGATTAGGAGAAGATTTGAGCAATTCTAGATTGGCCCACACCTAGGAATGTGACGAAGCTGAGGGGTTTCCTGGGCATTTGTATGTATTACAGGAGATATGTGAGGGGGTTCTCACAACTTGCAACACCTCTTACGGATTTGACGAAGAGGGGAGCTTTTGTGTGGACGCAGGTGGCGGAGGAGGCCTTCACGTGCCTCAAGAGGGTCATGAGCAGCTCTCCGGTCTTAGCCTTGTCGGATTTCACGCGGCCATTTGCGTTGGAGTACGATGCATTTGGTGAAGGGATTGGGGCCGTTTTGACACAGGGGGGCCATCCTATTATGTTTGAGAGCAGGAAATTGCAGCCTCACGAACGGTTGTACTTTGTGTACAAGGAGATGTTGGCAGTGATGCATGCACTGGCCAAATTCAGACAATATTTAGTGGGCAATCGATTCAAAGTGAAGACGGATCACAATAGTCTTCGCTTCCTCCTTCAGCAGCAGTCCTTAGAGGAGAGGCAGCAAAAATGGGTGAGTAAGCTTTGGGCTTACGACTTTGAGATAGAGTATGTGAAGGGAAAACACAACGTGGTAGCAAATGCCCTCTCTAGGAGACCTGCAACGTTGTCTTTGATGGATGTCACGCAGGATTGAAAAGCTCAACTATTGGTTGAGTACTCCAAGGATAGGCAGGCTTGTGACATTTTGGATGGCATGCACCGAGATGATCGATTCTGGGTGATGGATGATGTGATCTACTACAAGGACCGGATCTATTTAGTGCCAGCATCTCATTTGAAGGAGAGGATCATGCAGGCAACCCATGATTGTCTACTAGTGGGGCACCCAGGTTTCCTCAAGACATACCATGCTGTCAGGGAGGGGTTCTCTTGGTGGGGACATAAAGGGGATATGCTAAAACATGTGAGGGAGTGCGTGGATTGCCAGAGAAACGAGGTGGAGTTGGGTCACTCGGCCGTTTTGCTATAGCCGCTCCCCATTTCAAAGAGGAAGTGGGAGAGCTTATCCATGGATTTCATCACAGGACTTTTGGCAACACAGGGGCGAGACTGCATCCATGTGGTGGTCGACAGACTGACCAAGTTCGCTCACTTCTTTGTTATTTCATCGAGATCTTCAGCCTCCCAGGTGGTCGAGTTATTCTTTCGGGAGGTTTTTCGGTTGCATGGTCTCCCTAAGTCCATTGTGAGTGACTGGGACAACAGATTTATGGGGGTTTTTTGGCAGGAGTTGTTCCGGTTAGTGGGTACAGAACTTACACCTAGCACCAGCTATCATCCTGTTGACATGGCGAGTTTTCGCTGTATCAACAAGGGGAACTAACCCGATCGCAGACCCCAATTAGATCTGCTTTCATTTGGAGTGGCTAATTCCAACGGGTTTTAAAGGATCCCGTAAACTGTTATATGTGTTGAGAGATTGCTTCTTAGAGGAAGACTTCAATTAAATCAACAAAAGAAACAGCGACCTTATATGTATCAAATCGTATCTACGCTAATTCTAACTACTTATGTCAGTCCTAACTATTCTAATCTATCCTGCAGGAGCATAAAATAGATTAAACATCATATATAGATTCCAATTCCAAATGACTCAATTATTGGTTCACAGATGAACAAGGCTGTGTTAAATCTTTATTGCAATCTGACTACTTATACAAGAATACACATTCCTTTCCATACAAATAACACTTGCAACTGATGTTTAACAAGGTTTCGAATCAGCAACCTCTCATGAATTAACCATGGTAACAAATCACATTTGAATGACCAAGACTAATCCCGAACTGTCTGTTATCAATATGCACAAAAACAAAACATATTTATATTTATGCCAGTGCCAACAGTCTGATTCTAAACACATGAAAGAAAGAAAATAGATCCGAAAAAGGCTCTTTCTCGACCAAACAGTCTTCTTTATTCACAGTAAAACAAACGCTGTTCTACCCAAAAATGTCCCACTCTCTTGTCCGGAGGTAATATTTATGCCCTAGGAAATGACCCTTGGTCTTCCCTTCTTTTTCCACCTCCCTTCTCAATACACAAATCAAAATATACCGACATAGAACAATTGGTGTAACCGTTGACACGTAGAAGGCATATCTGCCGGAGCGCTTCATTTCCTGGGGAAATGAATATATGTTGATTAGAAGAGGGTGAATGTGTGTCATCTCTTCATGATGAAACTTGGGACAATTTTACTTTCGGAATACACAAGCAATGCGTGGAAACCTGATCGAGAACGCCTAAGGCCGAATCTTTAAACAGAACGCATTTGCATACATGAACTCTCCGGATCTGCTCATGCATCTTTTACTCCTCGTCTGCAGAGATAACCAACATCAACTATGCTTATGAAAACATGATAAAAATGCTTAAAAACACAAATCTTGCCTTCATTAAAATGTTTGTAACATCAAAAGGAACAAGCGTGAAAGAATCGCCCCCTGGTTTCTAATTCATGTATTGAATAAGTCCTGCTAGCGTAAATCCAATTCACATTGAAAACCGTCGCATAACCCAGAGCCGGATCCGAAATCTGGACTTGAAATATTATAGACGGGAACCCTATACCCTATCGGGTCCGTGAAACACTAGTGCATCGCATCGCTTCAATGGAGAGGACCCCCGGGTTTATTGGACTGCTGAACTCCAATATTGCGTTGGTGGAGGCGGACCTAAAATCATATTATGCTGCGGTTAATAGTCCCGACGGGGCCGCAATATAAGACTTCCCTTTGAAAACCCCGACCCCAACATTTTATCGAAATACACGGGAAAACCCGCGGTCGACCCATAAGGCCGGACTTGAAATAATATATATCCAGGCGTATAATTATTGTCGGGTGTGCTTAATCGCATTGCGTCTTATGTTTAAATGCTGAACTCTGCCGATTGCGATAAGCAATTGGGGGGAGGGGGCAGACCCGAAATATATATGTGCCACGATTAATAATGCCGGCGGGTCCGCCATATCGCATCGCGTTTTATATATAAGCCTTGGCTCCGCCGATTGCGACTTGCGATTGGGCTGCGGACTCGAAAATGTATATGATGCGCTTAATAATATCGGCGGGTCCGGTGTATAGTGGTGCACGTTATGTATTAGTGTTGATTGCGATAAGCGAAAAGGGCAAGTTATGCATGCTTTGCAAAGCGAAAAGAGTTATAATGGGAATAAAGATGCGATGGAAGGTTTTGAGGGGTAAAGAGTGGGGCGATTATATGTGTGGGCATAGGGCATCATGAACATTTATGAGGATTTGAAAAAGTCCCGATGAAAGATATGAATGAGGGGCTAGACTAGGTTGTGGATAAATCATGCAGCAGAGATTTATTAAAGGGGGGTCTTGACCATTAAGAATTGAGGATTTGACTCGGCGCAGAGTTAAAAACCTTGAGATAAAAACAGATCATTCGAAGAAGTGAAAGATCACACTCATAGTGGACCCATTCAAATTTGCTATCAGTGCATGTTTTAATAGGGTGGTGGTTGTGGCCACAACACATTCCCAAACCGATGGGTAGACAGAGATTGTGAACAAGTGGCTGGAAGGGTACCTGTGCAACTACGTGACTAGACAACAGAGAGCGTTGGTCAAGTGGCTACACCTCAGGGAGTTCTGCTACAACACGACTTATCACATGTCCATATGTATGAATCCTTTCCGAGCACTTTATGGGTATGATGCACTTTCTTTTTTTGACATGGTGTTTGGAGATAACAGGGCCAAGAGAGCCAGAAGATTCTTTGAGCTCTCAAGAACAACTTACAGGTGGCCCAGAATCAACAAAAGGTATATGCTGGTAAACACAAGGTGGAGAGACACTTTGAGGTAGGGGACATGGTCTACCTATGCTTGCAGCCATACAGGCAATCATCGCTCAAGCAGAAGGGAGCAGAGAAGCTTCACCCATGGTTTTATGGGCAGTATAACGTGGTCTGGAAGGTGGGAGAGGTGGCCTACGAATTAGAGCTACCTAAGGAGAGCCGAATTCACACTGTGTTCCATGTTTCATGCCCGAAAAAGGCATTGGGGCAACATATTACAACAACAATTGAGTTGCCTCCCTTGGATGATGAGGAACACTTAGTTTGACACTTGAGATCATATTGGAGACCCGTGAGAGGAAGTTGAGAAACAGGGTGATCAAGGAGTACCTAGTCAAATGGAAGGATCTGCCAGGAGAGGATGCCACATGGGAGAGTGAACAAATCTTGCAGCATCTAGTTTTGCAGTTCCTTGGGGACAAGCAACATCTATGAGGGGAGGATTGTAATGTCCCTTCCTAATTATTTTCCCAAGGTGAAGAGAAACCATTTTTGGCAATTTTGTTATTTTTGGCTTAATGCAATTTGGATGGAAGAACTTAGGAGAAAGGGGGCCGATGTGCCTTTTAATGGATTGTGGGGGCCACTCACCCACCCAAAATACGCACCCCTTGGAGGCAGCTCGATTTTCCTAAGTGGGGGATCGAAATATTTGATGAAACCCATGTGGGGCCCAAGGGAGCAAGCATAAATAGAAGGAAGTGAGCAGCATTTGGGGCCTTTTGATGATTTGAGAATTCATTGTTGCTTTCGCTGTTTAGCTAAGCTACAAGTGTTGTTCAGCGCAAGAGCTTCCCAAACAGTGAAGCTCATCCCTCTCTTCGGTGGACTTCAAGTGCCACCCTAGGAGGACTTTCTTTTCCATTGGAGACAGAGAGAAGATCACCCAACAGAGGAGTATGCTGCCTTGGCCAGCAAGGACACAGTTTTGGAAGCAGCAGGGACGCAGTGGGAGAGACTGCATGTTGGGTGGAGCAATAGAGTCAGGGAATTCAGATGTGAAGGTTGCTGGAGATATTCTCATTGAGCTTCCACTTCGGAAAGGATAAATTACAGCAGGAAGACAAGCCAAATACTCAGGTTGAGCTGCTGGTTGAAGGGTTTGCGTCATCCTCACCCAGGATTGCGCAGTCACTAGTGGGGGTTACTTGGAAGAAAGCTTAACCGGAGGATTGGGGAGTTGGGTTGTGGGGAAATTGTTGGGAGGCTGATTTGGGGGAGGTTTCTTGACATTGTGGCAGTGATTTACAGCAGTTCCAGTTACATGGATTGATTTCTAGGATTGGAGGAGGGCCAATCCCCAAGGGGTCGAATTTGGCATGCCAAAAGTAGGGAAAACCCTTTCTGCGTTTTTCTGGGTTTTTGGAGAGGAGTACATCCCCAAAATTGCAGAAATTTCTGGGTTGTTTTGAGGGGGGTAAAGCAGAGCTTGAAGTCAGCGAGCAGTGCAGATTTGAGGGGACAACACAGTTCTCTGGGGAGCAGCGAATTCACAGCAGTTGGGCACTTATGTATTGATCACCTGAGGCTTGTAGCTTGCCTTGTGCAAGCCCAGGTGCACCTCATCCAACTTCTATTTTACTCTAGCATATTTGTTTAATGAAAAATGAGCCAGTGGGGTGTTTGATGAGAAATTTCTGTTCATGTATTCATTACTGAATACAATTTTATTGTGAATTTTATTACTTGTCTCTGTTGTCACTGCAAATCTTCCATTAGGAATTTTACATGGTCAACTCGGTCGAGTCTGAATTTGAGTTGACCAAGTATTAAAACCTTGGCCCACAACAGTCAATTTCCTATTCCCTTGTCCCAAAAATAACCCCATGCATGAAAGCCTTTCTTTGGTGACCATTAACAATAGAATAATGAATTCTTTCGCTCTACAAACCCTAATCACGTGTGCATCATCCCCAAGTGTGTTGCAGTCTTCCCATGGTAGTGGGATGTCTCGTTGCTTCTCATTATTTCACTGCTTTTGCTGCAACCTTCAAACAATTGTTGGATTTGTCGAGATGACCTGTTCCTCAACCCACACAAGAATGGTTTGTTGAAAGCCTTGACCAAATTCCTGAAGTTCAACTGTCCAAGGTTCTGAACTTCATTGAAAAAGTCCTAGTTGGTTAGTTCACAGGTCTTTGGCCCTCTCCTCATCAAAAGGAATCGTGGATTAACAAAAACTCACAACCTTTAATCAATTGACAAGTCAATCATTTCTTTTGTGGAAGAGAACACTATGCATTCTTGTTCAAGCCCAAAGAGGATAAAGACTTGATTTTCTGAAGTGGGCCTAACTTCCTAGGATCAAGAGGTATGTGTTTTAACCTATGGACTCCAAATTTAGACCCAAAGGTTGACATTCCTTCAACTGTCCCTATGTTGATCTGTCTCCCCCATCTTCCTCTACACTGGTGAGGGGATAGTGCCCTAAAAAGTACTGGGGACTCTATAGGCAAATACATAGACATATCAGAGCCAAAAGCCCCTTTGTTTATTTGTGCAAGAATTTGTGTTGAAATAGATTTGGAGAAAGGAATACCAAAAGTAGTGAAATTGACTTTGAATAATTGGGGACCTACATTCAACAACTCGAATAGGAACAATTACCTTTCAAATGTAAATATTATCGCGATTATGGGCATTTGGTCAAAAATTGCTCGAAGAAGAGCCAAGAGGCTCAAGTAAACTAGGAAGAAGAAGGATGGCAACAAGTCAGAAGGAAGTGCAAAATAACAAAAGGACTAGTCAGGCTTCACAGCAACAAAACTCCAAGAACACCCAGAATACTCTTTGTTCAGAATCGAGACCTGAAAAGCCACTTGAAAACCAACATTCTCCTCCATCTGGTTTATCCATAGAAGCCCAACTAAATTCCTCAAATAAGTTTAAAATTTTAGGACCTGAACCTACTAGAAGAATAAGAGAATCAGTTGGTACAACTAACCAACCACGATCTTGTTATCATCCAGTTGCCTCCCCCTTTGGAAACTCCTTCCAAATCTGTTAGTGGAAGGATAAATCCTTCTCAAGTTGATTCTCTTAAAGGTCCAATGAATATAGATTTAAAAACCCATGCTCAAACAAGGTAGATCACAATCAAAGATAAATTCCTACAAGTTACAAAGGAGGGAGAAATTCTTGAAGAATGGATCCAAAAGAAAATCCATAGAAGAACTAATAAAGACAAAAGAGAATAGGTAGCCAATTATGATAAAGCTCTGGGAATACAACAATCATTTCCATTAGTGTGGGGCCCAAAAAAAGAAAAAGGTCTAGAAGCAAGTGCCGTAGTATATTCTTTGGGAGGTGATCCTCCCCTCTCTCATTTCACATGAAAGTCCTATTGTGGAATTACAGAGATATGGGGAAGCAGAACCAGGGAAGAATCGTTGAAGGATCTTATCAATTCAAAAAATCCTACTGTAGTTTTAATTCAAGAGACGAAAGTAGGGGAAGAAGAATGTGACACTAACTAGCCCCTCAAGGCCAAAGGGAATGAGGTGTCTAGACTTGACCTCCAAGGTCCCAGGTGTCACCATTGTGCTGTTCCATGTGCTCAACTTGACATGTCAGCCTACTGCTCACATCCAGGTTCCAGAATTTTCCATTAGTCCCTTTTATCAAAAGTTTTGAAACTCTGCCAATCCAAATTTCCAATCTCCTGAATCTATCCAAAAATTTCCAATCTTCCAGATTCATCTTGATCCTCATGAAAATGCTCAATTAATGGATCAACACTTGAATCCGATAAAATCTTAAAGTCCCCCATTTTACAGAAAGCTAGATTTCTGGATTTCTGCTATTTGACACATTTGTTAAGCCACATCTTCTCCATGTTGGCCTCCTCCTCAACATTGTAGCACCTTTAATCCTCATCAACACCCTGTCACATCAACTCAGGTCAATGCATGTCAAACTCTTGTTCATCCAAATATCCAAGTTTTTAACTCTATTGGATTCACCCGGACCAGAAAAATCCTGAAAGCCCCATTTCACAAAACTCCAGATTTGTAGATTCTCAAATTCCACATCATCCCTACCATGCAGTGTCTCATCCATCACCACGCCATCTCCTTTGTACCACTACTCTCCATGTCATCATGCCACATCACCTAAAATTGTACCTCGTGCTACATCAACATGACACATCATCATGCTACATCAGCACCCACTTAGTCATAGGCATTGTAAGTGCCCATATGGGCTCCCCGTGACTTCTACATGGTTTGTTATGCTGACATATGTTTCTGGGTTTTTTCTTTATTTTTTTAAATCATTGCTGGGACTTTTGCTCGACAAACTTTGATGACAATCTGCTTCACTTGACGTATCCTGCTAGCACCCTTCTGTTGTACTTAACAGATTTTGGATCCTCCCTTCCACTAACTCTAGTATCCATTGCATGCAAGTTTTTCCATCCAGCATTCAACCTTTTGGAAAAATCCCTTCGTAAGTTTTTCCAGATGTCCAACTATCCAAAACATCCCTGCTTCCCTAACTACTTTAACAACTATTCAAATCCCACTTCACTTGACTTTCAAGTTTGACAAATTGTGATCCAGTTGATGGATCATTGGGCTGTTGGTCCATTGGAAAATCTAAGGAGGGTCTTCAATGACCTTAGGTATGTTTGGTTAATTTACCACTGGGCTAGCAAGAGAACTAAGAATGTCTCCAGTGACTAAAGGTTGGTCCAATTAGCGAACCTCCATGCTTAAGTTCCCCTTGTGACTAAGCTCTCAACCACGGCACCCAATAGCACATGTAATAAGGAGCTAAGGATAACAATCTTAATCCCCAAAGTTTCAAAACTTCCACTAAGCTTCTAGGCACGTCTTAAGGATTTTGACAAAGCAAAGAACTTGCCCAAAGACTCTTGAAGGCTCAACCTTCAACTGCCTATAAAGGCATTCCAAAACAATGCCCACAACTAGGGTACTTCTCTAAAGAAGACAAAGAGATGGCCCATGGCCAAATCCACAACTTCTCCCAGCTGAATGAGACCCTGCTCACTCCTTTGGGACTACAACTTCATACTTCAACTCCAAACTCTTACAAATAGAGGCGAACAACTTGGTTTATCTATAGAGGAAACAAAGTCTCCCATCATTAAGAACTTTCAAGTCTTATCAATTCAAATAGGGATACAACACAACTATTCTATCCCACAGTTGGCCTTGTAAAGGCCATTCACATTATAGATACACATAGAGCCTCAAAGCTCAAATCAACCTTTGAATTATTTTCCACTACACAATATACTTCAAATTGGAACATAAAACATACTTTAAATACTTCTACATACATTAGTCATATTCATTAGTATTTACAGCTAGCAACCAAACACACTTAAACAATACTTCTAGCTCATCATTGATACACATTCAGTAACCCAACATGACAACATTCGTGAAACTTTGAACAAGTAAAGTCATTTCATTAAAGAGAAATAAATACATTTATCTGTGTCTCTTTATGCATTGCTGGAAATTGAAGAAGGCAGAGTGACTTTCCACCCGGTCATAGGCAAAGCTACACTGCAATTTTCTTACAGTTGGCCACCCCTTAGCCAGATCTGATGCCTTAAGAGAAAACTCACTAAAGAACTAACAAGGTTTAAATTAGAGTGGACATAAAGGCCACTCTCCTTCGCACATAGAAGTCAATCTGTTGCCTTTCAACATTGAGCTAGGGCCTATTAATTTTCAGTGTTGCCATAATGGGCCTACACATCACAAAGGGAGCCCTTCTCTAATCTGGCAGTTCCTTGGTGGCTCCCATTTCTCAATGCCTTCCATGCTTAGTTCAAAAAAATTATTCACAAATTCTCCTAACCCTCTAGCTTAGGTTGAAGGCTTCAACATTGACTTACTTGACTATTTAAGGTAAATTCACAACTCCACATAGGTTGTTGTGAATCAGAAAGTATTTGTCACCTTTTGTTTAGAGCCATGCCATCAACACCCATGTGTGGCTCCGTATATTCTTTCATGGGTCACACATGCTTTGCCTCTTGTTTTTCTATTCCCGAACATACTCACATGCTCTTTGCTCTTTGCAATAACACACACTACCACTGCTCATTCCTTCGGACAACACTTGCCTGTATGAAAATTTGAGGTCCCTACCTTCGGCTATGTGGTCAATTTAGAAGTCTACAAAATGGGTACATATCCCATACCTATGGAGCAGTGCAATATTACCTCCCCATTCCTTCCCATATTTGATGGCCATTGGGTAGTTCAACTATCAAATATGAAATCTAGACTTCTAATATATGGTAAGATAGAAAATTTTGCATTTCCTCCTCATAGCTTCCTCTGAGGCATCCGTATCTGTGTTGGTTCCTCTCTTATTCAACTTTTGGCAATATATTAAATAAAATGTGTATTATACCACATAAAGTTTGTTAAGATATCCATGCTGCCCATCCCCAACATTATAAATCTTAATCGCACATTGCAAAACTCGGGGTTTAAAAAGGGATGTTACAAAGAAGCATTAAATATATGGAAAAATATGAAATTCATTTTAGGAACAAATGTTGGGTCTAAAGGTGTGTCAGGGGGAATACTTACCCTATGGGACTTTACTTGCCTAGAAAATCATTTTTCATTTATATCAAATAATTGGACTCTCAATAGATTTTGTCATCTAGAATCAGGGAAATGTCTGACATAGTCAACGTTTACTCCCCAGTTCAGTACCCACAGAAGATTGGTTTTTGGGAATCATTGCAAGTAATAAAGGAAACTATAACCTAGAGCATTGTATTATTAGAAGGGATTTCAATACAATTATATTTGCAGTTGAAAAGAAAATGGGAAGAATTGTTAGGAACCCTATGCATGGAGAATGGAGGACCCTATAAATCATTGGGATCTTGTTGACATCAAACCTTTGAATGGAATCTACATGGAACAACGAGCTATAGGCCCTGGTCATATAACTAATAAAATGGATAGGTTCACAATCCAGAGCAACTTATTTCTGCAAGATTGCACAATCTACTCAAGAATAATATCTTCAACAATTTTTTATCATAAACCAAATCTTCTCAATTTAGAGGTCTTGAAAAACTATGGACCAATCCCCTTTAGGTTCAATCCAATCTCACTTCACAATAGTGATATTTTATATCTTTCTCATTTCAAGGGATCCCCCTCTTTTGTTTGGGAGTCCAAACTCAAAGATGTTAAGAAGGTGCTCAAGGAATGGGTCAAAAATGCCTATGTTCCACCATATCAAGAAAGATTGGTTCAACAGGCCTCTTTAGAAAAATTTCAGAAACAAATTGAAGAACAGGAAGTCTCAAAGAAATTATTACTAAATGAAAATGAAATCATCCACAAGTTGCACTTAGCTTATTGGAAACAAAAAGAAGATTGGAACTTAAAATCAAGGAGTTCATTGCTAAAATCAAGTGACTATAACACTTTCTATTTTCACAAGCAAACTAAGGTTAGAACAATGCAATAACATAAAAAACATAACTCTGGAAGATGGCCAAATACTTGACAATTTTGAAGAAAGCAAAGAAGCAAAAGAATTCCATTTTGAAAGATTATATAATTTAGAGGAAGAGGAGAATCCAAATGAAGTCAATAAATGCTGGAAAGTATCCTAGCTTCCATAACCATAGAGGAAAATTTCCTTGATAAAAGAAATAGAGGAGCAGAAGATTATGCAAGCTATATGGAGTCTGGAAAAAGATGAAGCACTGGCGTTGAATGGCTTTTCAATTCACTTCGACAGGGTCTTTTAGAGCAGTGTGAAATTGGATCAAGGATGCTCAACTATGCTCTCAAGAAGAAAAAAGTAGGGGTGTACAAATATCACATTTTTGGTGCTTATTCCAAAAGATTTGAACCCTTCCTCTGTTTCCAGATTTATCCCTCTCTTTATGTAATTTTTCATATGGAATTTTATAAAAAACCATTGCCTCAAAGACCAAAGAAAGTTATAGGGAAAATAATATCAGAGAATGAGGATGGTTTTATTCAGAAAAGAAAAATAGTGGATAACATTATATTGGTACATGATGCAATTCATTCAAGTAACAAAAAAGGAGAATGGTATGATAATAAAAACATATATGACCAATGCTTTTAACCATTATGCATTCTTTCCTCGTTGATGCATGCGAAAGTTCGAATTTTGTGGTAACTTCATAAGTTGGATTTGGGCTGCATTGGTTCATCTTGGATTGCACCTCTCTTAAATAGATGATCTACCTCCATCAAGGCTTTTAGGGGATTAAGACAAGGATATCCTCTCTCTCCACTTTTATACATTTTTGTGGTAGAATCTTTGAGTAAAAAAATGGAAAATGAAAGAATTTATGGAAAAATTCAAGGCATCAACAATATATGAGGGGTTAGAGAAATTAGTCACTCCTTGTTCTCTAATGACACATTGCTCTTGGATACATCTTCCCCATAATAGCCCACAGATTAAAAAATATTCTAGAGAGTGTTTTGAACGCCTTTGGAGGTAAGGTGAACAATTTTAAAAGTCAAATCTACAACTGGAATATTGCTTCAAAGTAGCTCCATGTAATATCTCAAAGTTAGGGCTTTCCAAGTGTAGAATCGTGGTCTTTCAAATAGTTAGGAATGTCTATCTCTCTTCAAAATCCTTTATCTCAAATATGGCAAGGTATTATGGACAAAAATGGAAAAATGAATTTAGCAATGGGGGTCGAGATGGCTAAATCTTGCTAAGAAAATTGCTCTCATCAAAGCAATCCCTTCTTGTCTCCCTCTTTTCTAGTGTTCAACCTTTCTAGCTCCTAAATATGTCATGGAATGTCTTGTTTACAAAATCAGGATTTTTTCGTGGGAGGGAGGAAAAGTTGAGAATAAAAAAGATCACTTGATTAAATGGCCGATTATAAGAGTGCCAAAATATAGAGGAGGAATATTCATCAAAGATACAACATTTGAACATAGCTATGGGAGCTAAAGCCCTATGGAAGATGATTATCCAATGCTTTGGTGGAAAGAAATAATATCTAAAAAATACTTCACAAGAATAAGGAACCAATGTTTAGACATACCTATGTCAGAAAATAAAGGATCACTTGTGTGGAAGCTTCTAAGAGCAATGACAACTTCAGTTCAATCTAAGCTCACATGGGTACCTAGCAATGTCCAATTAATCAACTAATGGGCAAACAATGTTCTTGGGAAGCCGTCATTTGAATCCCACAAAGAACTCTTTCCTTTTAGGAATTGGTTTCAGAAGTCAAGATCTTTTAGATTGGTAGATGTATTGAGTGGTCAAATGATGGCACTTGGAAAGGATAGAAACACATTCAATTCCCATAAATTTAAATGATATAACGAATCTTTTCTACAAGCATCTGGAGGGTCATGCACCTATAAATCAAAATATTCCAGAGGAGCATAGTTGGGGGAGAAAAGGATACCCTCTTAAATAGGGATACACACTTTGTTGTTGGACTCTTTAATTCCTTCCAAAGGTAAACTATGGAATAAAAATTGGGAAGGTGATTCCATCTAAAAAGTCAATGTACTATGTTGGGTAATGGCTCTTGGTAAACTAATGACAAATGAAAATATCCAAAAGAAGGGCATACAATGTCCCTCAATATGCCCGTTGTGTTGTGAACAAAGAGAAACAATACAACATCTATTTTTGGAATGGAGCTATTATCGTGAAGTTTGGGAATTCAACCTAAAGAACATCTTTCCATGCACCACACTACCTCAAAATTGGACTATCATGTTCTTAAATTGTCATAAAAAATAGGTAGGATCCTTTCGCAAAAATCCATTGCTGTTGTGATTATGGAAAGTGCTATTTGACTTTGTTTGTTGGGAGATTTGCCTAGCTTGAAATAAATATGCATTCCATTCATAGAAAAGCCCTTCCACCAGAGCTACAACTCTAGCTTGCAACTTAGCTATTGAAACACTCCAAATTTAAATGCTAAAAAATCATAAACTTCTTGTTTTAGACACAAATGGTGAAGTTGGATTTCAAACAATCTCCTTCTCAAACAAGTTGCAAATTGAAATTAGATTATTTCTGCCTTGAAGAAATCAGAATGGAAACTGCAACTCACAAAGGAGGAGTTTGCAAAGTGGAAGTAAAGAAGAGAGAGTCTCATCCTTTTCTTTGATGGTGCTTCCAAAGGTAATCTAGGAGTGGCAGGAACGTGAGGGGTTACTTTAAACAAAAATGGAACAAAGAACTCATGGGGACTAGGACACTCAACTAATAATCAAGCTAAATATTTTTCTCTTTTCATGAGGCTCCAACTAACTACTTTATGGCAAATAACCAAATTAGTGGTCCTTGGAGATTTAGAGATTATTGTTAAAGCTATGCAAAATGAAAAATAAAACACAGAACCAACCATGGAATTGAAACTATGTCAAAATTTAGCAAGAGATCCTAAACTTTGAAGAGGTAAAGCTTTTTCATATCCTTGGAAAATATAATGATTAAGTTGGCACCTTGGCTAAAGAGGCGACTTCCCTTCAACAAGGAGTCCTTACCTCTTTTAGGAACCGTGACTTCCATATTTTTTAAGTACCTTGTTTTCATGAATCTTAACCCTTAATTGGTTTTCTATCCCATGAAACTTCCATTTATTTCAATCATTCAATCATCTTATCTCCAACATGACATATATCACATTAACATCTAAATCCCCTCCACATATTAGCATGGATTATTTCTTCCATTAGCTAGCTCACTCTCCCTCATTTATCCTTCTTGCTCTCAATATGACCATCCTTGGCGGGATAATCCTCTCAATTTTTATGAGTAGAGTCCCATGGCTTAATAACATGGCATTCCCTATCGATTTTCCCATAGTTTCATATAAGTTTATCTGTTAGTGCTATGGGTAATATTTGTGGCTTCTTACTAGTTTGAATGGTTCTAGTCCCTTTTTCCTCTTCCTCCTTCAGATCAGTTGCATTTCCTCTCAATTAATCTCTTTGTTAAGCCTTACATAAGCCCTATGTTAACCCTCAAACCCCTTATTAATCCCTAATGATTACATTTCTATTTTTATATTGTAATGTGATCTAGAACCCTTCATGGTCCCATATAAGTTTATCTACTAGTGCTATGGTAATATTTGTGGCTTCTTACTAGTTTGAATGGTTCTAGTCCCTTTTTCCTCTTCCTCCTTCATATTCAATTGCATTTCCTCTCAATTAATCTCTTTGTTAAGCCTTACATGAGCCCCATGTTAATCCTCAAACCCCTTATTAATCCTTGGATATTGAATGATTACATTTCTATTTTTATATTGTTATGTAAGCTAGAACCCTTCATGGTCCCATTTTATTATAATTGTACCCTTTGTCTCCCATATATATACTAAGGAGACCTAGTCTTAGGATCATTAAATATTGTCTTGTACATTGTATTCATTGTAAAATAAGGTTTCCTAGGATTGTAATTATTGGTTTCTCATCATATTTTTGGCATAAGGATCATAACATTTGGTATTAGAGTTCATTGTCTTAGCGTTTTGTTGCTTCAAACAGGACATAAAAGCATTTTCACTATTGTAGGAGGTTTCAGATGGCGACACTTGAAGAATATTAAGCAAACATATTGAGCAATATCTAATTCAAATTTTAGATCTTGGTTCACTATATTGTCGAAGATATGCTCCAAGGAAATTAGAGTTTCTGAAGGCTCCTAAAATCAGTGTCAAATTGGCTAGTTCGACATTTTTGCTTCTTTTTTTTTGTGAAGCTTCATATCGTGAAATTTTGACCATAGTGAGGCAAAATCTTAGTGAAAATATGGTTCAAATTTCAAATCTTGGTTCACTATAATTTCCGATGTATGCTCTGAGTAATTCTAGGTTCCTAAATGCTCTTGAAATCAGTGTCAAACATGTTAGTTTGACATTTTTGTGATATATATATATATATATATATATATATATATATATATATATATATAATATATATATGAGGTTTCAAATAATGAAACTTGGACCATATTAAGGATAAATCTTAGGGAACATCTAGTTCAATTTTCAGAATTTGGTTCGTTATACTTTCATAATTATACCTTGTGGAAATTAGGGTTTGTGAATAGTAACAAAATAAATTTTAAATTGGTTAGCTTGGTATTTTTTCTATATCTTCATGTCTATGACTTTTTAGAGTGTTAAATATTAAGGGATTCTAGGAGACATACAAAAGTACCTTAGGTACAAATTTCATAATGGTATTTTGAGAATTAAACATGTGGCTTACTATACAAGTTTGCTCGTGAGAAGAGGCCAAAATTTGCAAGTTTTGGGAAAGTTACCATAACTTTCACTTTGAACATACAAATTTAGCTCACACATGTAGAATTGCCTAAAAGACATATAAGGGTATTGCATAACAAAATTTCAAATCCAAAATGGCTCAAACATAAGAGATATATCTATAATGTTGGTAATATGGCTAATGTGTTGTCCTTGATTGCAACCTACTTGATAAAATATGTCAACATTGTGATAACATGATGGTTATACAGTTTGATAGAAATGCTACATATGTTATGGTTAGAGAAATGACAGTTCATAATCAGATGGATGTTAAAAGTGAAGTTTGAGAAAGTACACGCGGATCCTATGACGAAGGGTCGCGTACATACAGAGGTCCTACAAGGGAAAGTCGTGTACAAAATTCGCACCATGGTAAAATGAATACCAAGGGTCTTTACCATGGTATTGGTGTTGGAAAGCTGGCATTGTTTGGATGGCTAGTGGCTGCAAGTGTGTTGGCTTTGATGTCAACAGTCATGCTGGGAGATGTGTTGAACAATTGGCTTTGTTTGATTGTTGGCATTGTTGTCAACCAAACTAGCATGGAGGTCTGTGGCAGCGGATGTTGGCCTTGATGTCCCCTAGCCTATCTGTGATGGTCATTGGGCTAGTTTGATGTGCTTGATGTGTCAAGCTCAAGGGGAGTCCTATGGTTGCTGCAGTCTCTGGTAGAGAATCACCATAGTAGCAGGTTTATTGTAATAGCCATAAAATGATAACTATGGTATTTGGGAGTCCCATAATGCCTTTTAAGAATAGGTTCTAGGCACAAGAAGAAGGGTCAAGGTGCAAAGAATAACAAAGAGTTTTTAGCCATTTTCAAGTAGCAGATGGGCTCAAAGCCTACATCAGACCTTCCCCACTGGAAAGTGCTCTGAAATAGCTTTCCAGCGGTATGAGGAAGTCTGCAAATGGCCTCCTGGATTAGGAGTTATTCCCAGTCAAACTTTTTTGACAGAAGCCATGAAAACATAGTTAAAAGGTGCTTGGAGGAGTCTTGGAGCATGGCCAAAGTTGGAAGAACTACCAAATTCAGTGGAGATGGTGGCGGATCTTTGGAAGGCTTAGAACCTCAGGACCTCAGAACTTCATAACCACAATGTAATTCCCCTTTAAGAAAGTTTTGATCTGATACTAAGGTAGCAGGGCCAAATTTTGGGGCCTAATATTAGAAGGACGAAACAAGCAACATATTAGAGGTCGGAGCCTTGGGACCTTGGAAGGTCAGAACATTAAGGCCTTAGAGTTTTACTTAAAAGGGACCGAGACGACATGGAACTAAGGCAATAGGCGAAGTTTCGGAAGGCCGAAATATTGGAGGTCAGAATTTTAGAGGGTTGGAGTAGGCTAGGACCTCGTAAGGACGAGGCCATTGGAACCTCGTAAGTCCCTATAAATTGCAATTATATGAAAGTGCCGAGGTTTGCAAAGGAGATGAAATACAAAGGAAATCGTTGAAAAACCAAGAATAGATGGACCCTTTCTCTCTCCTCCAATTGGACACATGGAAGCAGGTGATTGGTCCTGAGGAGCTGGCGTGGCAGATGATGCCAACATGACGTGGATGTACGGTGGACATGTGGTAGTTTGATTTGGAATTTTTGGTGGCCTAATAGGGAAAATCCAGGTGACACGTGTCACCACTAAGGAGAAACATGTGGAGTGATGACGACAACATGACGTCATCTCGAAGGTCGGCATATCGGAGGTTGGAGTTTTCGTAACTCCTGTCTAATTGTCTTATAGAAAAGTTTTGATCCGATAAAGGGGCTCCGATGTGGAATGGCACTCGGTCGTGAGGACCCAAAGAACCAAGGGATTAGAGAAGACTAAGCACCCAAGTGCTTTGTGATGCCACGTGGAAAGTATTTTGGAGGTTGGAGATTTTGGAACTCCTCCGTAATTGAATTGTGAGAAAGCGTCGATGCCCGGGGCTTCCGATGTGGTTGGAGTTTGGTGGTAGAAACCTAAAGATAAGGGCGGAAGAGAAAATACAAAGGGAGATAGTCCCTTAACAGGATCTGAAGGCCTTAGCACCTAAAAGCTAAGCCACCGGCCACAACGCCCAATCCTATGGAGGAAAAACAGGAAAGGGCCAAGCAAAAAGAGATCAGAACCTCACAACCTCGTAACATCACTTAAATAAAAGTTATGAGATATGAGGGCTCTGATATTGCAACACCTAAGGGCTATATCAGTGGTCACAAGCAGCAGTTCCATGGTGAAAAACAAAAAGGGGGCTAAGTAAGAAGGAGCTAAAGGCACTTCAGAATATTCTAAGATAGTAATTGTTTTAATAAAAATTACAATGAGTGGAGCTCCGATAGTGTAGCACATAGGTGTTAAAGGTTGAATGGGTTGGCAACAGAGTAAATGTGTGCACAGTAAGGTTGGTTGTAGGAATAAACAACGACTGTCAAGGATCAATGGAGTCAATGGCCAATGTTGAAGGGAGGAAAAAGAGACAAAGATCACTTGATCAAGGAAGCGAGGACCACGATGTGCAAAGAAGCCATTCTGAAGTACCAGACAAGCTCTTTGAAGCCATGAATAAGCATGGAGAGCCTCACTGGAGTGTGCAGGTGGATTGAGAATTAATTCCTAGCATGGAGATCGTTTAGGTACCCATATTCATATTTTAATGACGCAGCAATGGCCAAGTCAGAAGCAACAACAAGATGGAGAAGCCATGCAAAGGTATAGTCTCGGGAAGTGTGGAAACAAGCAACAGAGGCAACATCGACCAATGTGCAACAGAGGATCAAAGTTAAGCAAAATGTTAGGATGTAGCATTGTTGTGTGTGAGCTGAGTGGAGAGCTTTGTGGTGTGTGGCGCTAGTGTGTGTGAGTCTGAGTTGGCCTGTTTTGCAAAGAAGAGGCTGAGAGTGTCTATGCAGAGAAAAGAGACCCTGAGAGAGAGTGTTGATGTGTGAGAAGAGGCCGAAGGTGCCTATGCAGAGGGAGCAGGTTGAGTGATCTTTTGTTGTGTGAGAGGCAGAGAGAGCCTAGGGATAGAAGGGGATGAGTGCTGAAAGCATGTTGTTGAGAGCAGAAGGTTGAGAGTTGAATATATGTTGTGAGAGAAGAGGGCCAAGAATAGTTGATGTTGTAGTGTAGACAATGGGTTGCGAGAAATGATTGTTGTTGAGCAGAACAATATGCTGCAGAGTGAGCAGAGAGGATAGAGAACTGAGTTAATATCAGGCAGTGTTGCTGCCAATTATAGTGAACATTGAGTTTCTATTTGAGTGTGGG
The DNA here is from genome assembly GCA_000404065.3 of Pinus taeda. Lineage (NCBI taxonomy): Eukaryota > Viridiplantae > Streptophyta > Pinopsida > Pinales > Pinaceae > Pinus > Pinus taeda. The sequence continues at coordinate 23,708 of APFE031151066.1, forward strand.
TTGGAGCCTGCATATAGGAAGTTGGTGCTTTCATCTCTAGTGGGTGATTGAGAAGTTTTGGGGGTTGGTGCCCCTTGCAAGTTGGTGCTTGCAACAAATCCATGAAGTTGGTGCTTCACATGGTGCTTCTGGTAAGCTGGACAGGTGTCTACAAAAGGAGGGAGTTGCTGCTTCCTGCTAGTGGGTGCTTGCAAACAATCAAAGGGAATTGGTGCTTCCAGTGAGTGGTGGCTCACAAACAGATTGATGTAATAGAGTAGGTGATCTTATTTTACATCAATAACAACAACAAGCTTTGGTGGTTTTTTCCCGAAAGGGTTTCCATGTAAAACCTTTGTCTCATGTGTATGTTGCTCATGGTGTGTGCTTATATGTTGATTTCATATTGCTGTCAATTGATATGTTGTTGATGGTTATATGGATGGTTGCAAAGTTTGAATAAGAAATATAAATTGGCATACAAGTTTAAATTAGTCTTAATACTGGTTCACCCCCCTCTTAGTATTACATTATTTCCAACAATTGGTATAAGAGCCAAGTTCCTTTAGGAATAACTTAACTGTTAGAAGGTAGATGAAACGAAAAAATTTCTAATCAAACTTGGCTTACATCAGAAGGAGTTCCATTCTTAAATGGATCAAAGTATTTATTCTGGAAGATTAGAATGGAAGCCAATTTAATGACCTTGGATGTTGATGTATGGCACTCCATATTGAATGGAGAAAAGAGTGAGAAGAATGAAGCAACCAATGAGGTCATCATGAAAGGGTTGTCTAAGCTAGATGTTGAGAAAGTAAGGCATTGCAAGACAACAAGGAAAATGTTGGAAAAATTGCAATGTATGTATAAAGGAGATAGCCATGTGTCTCAAGAAGAGGCTGAAGAACGTTGTTGCTCAAGTAGTGAACCATAACATGTAGTTGTTGGTGATAAGAAGAGAAGGAAGAAAAAGGAGAAGGCATCTAATAGGAAAGATACCAAAAATATTGAAGATATTTCTTCCTATGAGCAAACTGATGATCTTCACTCCAAGGATGGTGAAGAAGAAGACCTGGATGAGAGGCCATGCGACTATGAAGGTAAACTATTGATTTGTGATAATTGTAAAGAGATAGCTATTTTAGCCACTAGATGTACATATTATTCTTTTGAAGATAAAGATAGTCATACATCTAGTTGTTTTGAGGAGAGACCTACATTTATAGCAATAGCAAATGAGAGTACCTCAGAGAAAGAAGAGAGATCCTGGGTGTGCTCATACGTAGGAGAAAATAAGAGTACTCCTAGTAGTGATGAAGAAGGGATATCCCTTAGGCCTGTGGAATACTCCATGGACACAGATGGTTTTAGATCTCTGTGGTGACTCAGCTAGCACCTCTGATAATGAAGAGAAGGATCTGAATGAAAAGATCTACTTTAGAAAGAAGTTGATATCTTCTCTAAAAGAGATCAAGGACCCATTAGAGGAAAATCTCAAGCAAGAAGAGCAATTGAAAATTTATGAGCTTGAGAATGAAAAGTTGAGCAAAACAATAGTTGATCTAAATGATCAACAAGAAAAGGCTAGCAGATTGCATGGGAGTTTAACCATTTAGTTAGGAGAAAGAGAAGCTCACTGTGAAATACTACAAAATGAAGTAGTCTCATTGAGACATGACTTAGAAAAGTAAAATAAAGAGTTGTCCCAATATTAGAAGCTTAAGGAGAGCACCAAGGCCTTGGATGAGATGCTCGCTAAGCAAAAATCCCAGCTCATTAAGGTTGGTTTGGGTTTCAAAGAGGAAACAAGCTCCGAGAAGGAAAAGGTTGAAGGGTCAGCTATCCAATTAAGGGTAGTTGAAGGTTCCAACAACAATGAGGGAAAATAGGTTGTTAGAAAACAACAACAACAAGGAAAGCATCAACATGAAGAGAAGGAAAAAAAACAGGAGAAGGATAAGAAGCAGCAACAAGTAGGGAAACAAAAGAGAGCTAGGCAACTACGAGAAAGAGTGCAAGCCAGCAATGCAAATTTCCACGGAATGCACATGAATAAACAACAGAGGCCCTTTCCTACTCAAGGACAAAGCCCTCAAATAAAATGTATCTTTAGTCCTCAAAATCCTTTTCATGGTTATTATTTTTCTTGTAACAATTTTGGACATAAAGCTATAGATTGTAGATGGCATGCAAGGAAACAAGTTTTGTTGGGTAGCAGCAACCCAAGAATGCCCAAAGAGGTATAGAAAAGGTGTGTTTGCAGTAGTAGAGGTGGTGACAAGAATGCTGGCAGATATGGTAATTCCTTTGCCCCACTAAGCCATATCGAATGCTACATTTGTGGCAATCTTGGGCACAAGAGAGCAAGTTGCAAATATGAGAAGAAAAAGCATGCTTCTCAGCATATGCATGAAAATAGTGCATCTTGGGCTTTGAAGACAAAAATAAGCAAAAGAGCAAAGGATTATGAGTTTGTCTTCAATGCTCAGTATCAAAAGTACTTGCAAAATAAATGACGAAGAAAGCCCTCTGTAATCGCAAGCTATAATGAGCGCATGATTGAAGTAAGGAAAGGGACCATCAAGAGGATTTGGGGGAAGAAATAGGAACGAAAGAAGAAGATTCCCCTAGTCATGCGCAACCAAGAGAAAGACCAAGGTAAAGAAGAAGTTAGAAAGCAATGCTTCTATCAGGACTCAAATTTTGAAAGTTTGGAAGAAGAAAGAGGATGATCTGCTCGGGGGGAGTATATCGTCTATTTCTCTTCAGTAAAAGAAGAGAATGGCCTCAAGGGAGGCTGAATGAGTAAGATGTTGGAACCTAGAAGGAAAAGAAAGAGAGGTGCATCTGATTGTTAAATATATGGTCGAGTCCCCTTGCTGATTACAATCATGAATTTATTTATTTTGGATATATCAGCGTTGCAAGAGAAGAAGAGAGTGCAACCAGTTTGGTTTCAGGGGGAGTACACAACAATATCTTATGTTGTGGAAAGAAAAAGGTAAGTTGTATCAAAAGTGTGGAATGACATGAAACCCACAGTCAAGTCAGGTCCACAGGATTAGTCCCCACACAGAAGAAAGGAGGCGGATTCAGGAGATCAGAGAGCATTGGCTTAGGGGGAGTTGCTTTAGTTAGCAATAGAAGGCAATAATTGTCAGACTCAGAAAGGAAGATTGTTGTGCAAATGAAAGGTTTTCATCTTGAGTGGAATACCCTTATTTCATTTAAGTTGTGAATTTGATTATTCTTAGCAGTCTTATGCTCATGAACACACTTGGTATAAGTTGTGCGTGTACCTTAACCTTTAATTGGTATCACTATGTCAGTTGATAGTTTGGGTTCATATGGAGTAACATTGTGTGCAAATGGCATTTCTTTTTAGAGTTTTCCTGGTACATTGTCCCATTTGTATCCATTTTTTAGTACAATTGGTATTTTTTAAGCAATGGTCCATATTTTGAGGTTTGATCTCTTAGGAAGAATTGATTGAGAAGCTCATGAGAAGTGAGCATAGAGGATGAGGCAGTGGCAACAATGAATAACAAGCTGAAATGCATCACTAATGATTGGTATTTGCAACAACAACAATACCATGAGTAAGTTAATTGGTATAAGTATTCCTTTTAGCTGATATAAAAGATGCATTTGATAGAGATTATTCAGCCAACAACCATAAGGTGTTCAAGAATTGGAGGCATTCAAATCAGAGGCAGTATATGTTCAGGGGGAGCATATCACACATAGAGAAACAACGATCAGTGCTTGAAGAGATGTCTACAGAGAAGAATGTACATCAACAGCTAGGCGCTCATCATTGATAGCCAATGATTGCATGGAGAAGAAAAAGGCAACTTGTAGCTCTTTGACATTGATGTCAAAGGGTGAGAGAATTTGTGGAGCAGTTTTGATGGCCCATGCAAAGGAGAGAAAGCCATTGGTGGCTCATGCTTGGAAAAGTGTGGAAGTAGTATGAGGATTGGCCATCAAAGTGAAGTGATGAGGTTGAGGTGTTTCCATCAATGCCAAAGGGGGAGATTGCTAGAAAATTGGCATTTTCTGCATGGCTAGTGGCTGCAAGTGTGTTGGCATTGATGTTAACAATCATGGTGGAGATGTGTTGAGTAGTTGGCTTTGTTTGACTATTGGCAAGAGTGTTGGCATTGAGGTCAACCAGACTAGCAAGGAGGTTTGTGGTAGCAGATGTTGGCCTTGATGTCCCCTGGCCTAGCTGTGATGGTCATTGGCTAGTTTGATGTGCTTGATGTGTCAAGCTCAAGAGGAGTCCTATGGTTGCTGCAGTCTCTGGTCACCATAGTAGCAGGCTTATTAGAGAATCCATAAAATGATGACTATGGTGGTTGGGAGTCCTATAATGCCTTCGAAGAACAGGTTCTAGGCACAAGAAGAAGGGTCAAGGAGCAAAGAACAATAGAGACTTTGCAACCATTTTTTAGGTAGCATATGGGCTCAAAGCCTACATCGAACCTTCCCCACTGAAATTTATCTGAAAGATATTTCCAATGGTATGAGGAAGTCTACAAATGGCCTCCTGGATCAAAATTTATTCCCAGCCAAAGTTTAGTGACTTAAGCCATGAAAGCAGAGTTAAAAGGTGCTTGGAGGAGTCTTGGCGCATAGCCAAAGTTGGTAGCACTACCAAATTCATTGGAGATGGTGGCATAACCTTGTAACTTCGGAGGGCTCAGAACCTCGAGACCTTGGAACTTCATAATTGCAATTTAATTCCCCATTAATAAAGTTTTGATCTGATACCAAGGTAGCAGAGTTGAATTTTGGGACCTAATATCGGAAGGACGAAACATGAAGCATATTGGAGGTCGGAGCCTCAGGACCTCAGAAGTTTGGAACATCAGGACCTCATCGGTTTACTTAAAAGGGACCCGAGATGGCATGGAACCAGGGCAACAAGTGAAGTTTCAGAAGGCCAAAATATCAGAGGTCAGAATTTCGTAGGCTTGGAGCAGGCTGGAACCTTGGAAGGAAGAGGCCATCAGAACCTCCGAACCTTGTAAGTCCCTATAAATTGAAATTCTGTGAAATTGTCAAGGTTTGCGAAGGAGATGAAATACAAAGGAAATCGTTGAAAAATTAAGAACCGATGGATCCTTTCTCTCTCCTCCAATTGGACACATGGCAACAGGTGATTGGCCTTGAGGCGATGATGTGGCATATGAGGTGGTTTCACGGTGGAAACATGGCAATTTGATTCGACATTTTTGGTGGCCTAATGGGGAAAATCTAGTGACATGTGTCACTGACTCACCACTAAGGAGGCGTCATGTGGAGTGATGATGATAACATGATGTTAGCTCGCAAGTTGGCATATCGGAGGTTGGAGTTTTCGTAACTCATGTCTAATTGTTTTATAGAAAAGTTTCGATCTGATAAAGGGGCTGTGATGTGGAATTGCACTCAGCCATGAGGACCCAAAGAACCAAGGGCTTAGAGAAGACCGAGCACCCAAGTCTTGCGTGACACCACATGGAAAGTATTTTGGACGCTGGAGATTTCAAAACTCCTCCTTAGTTAAATTGTGAGAAAGTGTTGATGCGGGGGGCTTCTGATGTGGTTGGCGTTTGGTAGTAGAAACCCAAAGAACCAAGGGTGGAAGAGCAAATACAAAGGGAGATAGTCCCCCGATAGGATCTGAAGGCCTTAGCACCTAAAAGCTAAGCTGTCGGTCATCGCACCCAGTCCCATGGAGGAAAAATAGGGAAGGGCCAAGCGAAAGGAGCTTAGAACCTCGCGACCTCGTAACACTTGAATAAAAGTTACGAGATATGAGGGATTCGATATTGCAGCACCTAAGGGCTATACCGGTGGTCACAGGCAGTGGTTACATGGTGAAAAACAAAAATGGGGCTAAGCAAGAAGGAGCTAAAGGCACTTTGGAATATTGTAATATCGTAACGTTGTTTTAATAAAAGTTATGATGAGTGGAGCTCTGATAGTGCAACACAAAGATGTTAAAGGATGAATGGGTCGGTAGTGTTGACCACTACGTGTCAACTTCCCATAGCAGTACACTCCCTTTTCTTCGCAAAAGGGATAGCGCTTGATCGACATGACTGTACCATTCGACAATCATCATCCACTTGATCATATTAAGTTGTAAACCCAATCTGCATGTTGAATTGTAAATAATCTTAGCAGAGTTGAGTCATGTATGTAAATTGCCTAGGTGGACCTAATTTTCTAATGATAATCTACGTTCCGGAAGGTTTTTCGTCTCACCGATCCATGATCGGCAGAGTTTTCCTTCAGCCTGACCGCAAAGCCGGAATGAATTTTGTCATTAGAATCTTAGGGGAATCCTAGTGTGTTGATCTGCTAGATTATATTTGTGTCGCAAAACTAGGTGGTCTATGAGGTTCTATGTCAAATGGGTTTTCCCCCTTGAGATGTAAAATTGTAAAAATCATGATGTAAAGTGTCTTGAGGGTTAGAAAATGTTTAATCCCCTCATAGTTCCAAAGTCCTAGGTCCTAGGTGATTTTCCCAAAGGATAAGTTCGAGGATCCATTTAAAAATAAAAAATAAAAAAATAAAACAATAAAAAATAATAAAAGATATAAA
>APFE031151066.1:49938-119194 GCA_000404065.3 Pinus taeda
CTTCCATAATCACCTGATGTCCTGCTTGTCGAATCGTGACTAAAGAGAGCAAATTTTTCTTAAAACTGGGTACATACCATACATTGGAAATCATTTTTTCTCCAATGCCAGGGAGAAAAACTTTTACTACTCCTTTTCCATAAGGAGTATGTTTCGTATCATCAGTAAGAAAAATGGAATTAAGTTGGCAATCTTGAAAATTCCAGAAAATCACGTCGACAAGTCATGTGTTGAGTGGCCTCGGAATCCAAGATCCAGGCATCTTCATAGTCACTTCTAAGATGGGATGAAAGTTGTGATGCCGGCGAGGAAGTAAAAACATATTCTGAGTTATCTTCATCTTGATCATTGGCAAATTGCATTGAATGCTGCTGAAACTTGGGAATTTTATTAAGTGAAGTTCGACAATCTTCAGCATAATGGCCAACTTTGTTACATCTTCGACACATAATTTGACTTAAGTCTCTTCCTCTTCCTGAAGATTGTCCTCTGCCTCTGCTTTGAATTCTATGTTGAGATTTCCCTCTACCTTGATTATTGTTTCCTTGTCCTTGAAAATTGCCTCTTCCTTGGTTATTTCCTCTACCTTGAAAATTATTCCTTCCTCCCCTGTTAAAATTGTTTCCTATGCTTTGGCTTCGACCTCAACTTTGTACATTATGTGTTTCTTGATTTTGATTCCCTCTGCCTCTGCCTCGAGAACTAGTGCTGGCCTCTATGAGAAAAACCTTCTTCTTCCCAAAAGTTTTATCATGTTGAGTCAACATTTCATAGAGTTCATCAAACTTTAGTTTCTCTAATTTCCCAGTTACTTGTAGAGTCTCCAAAAAATGTGTGTAGGAAGAAGGAAGTCCAACAATTACAATTGTGACCATAAAGCTATCATCAATTGCAGGAAAACCATCATTAATAATTTCCTGGCTAATATTCTTGAGTCTTGAGATATATTCAAGAACATCACCACCTTCAGTTAATTTTTGTTGCAACAATTTTAATTGTAGATCGACTTTCTTTGATTCAGGCTGAGTATCAAAGAGGTCTTTAAAAGTTTTCAAAGCAGACCATGCATATGTATCATTTTCTATATGGACATACATTTCATCATTCACAGAAGATTTAATAAGAGCTAAGGCTTTAGCATTCTTGATTTCCCATTTTGCTAGTGCAGCTACATCTGTGGGTTTATTCGGCTTAACATCTCCATCACATATACCCCGCCATAATTCATTGTAAATGACAGTGCTTACGATGAGACGATGCCATGTTTTATAAGATTTTGTGCCTTCAAGTTTGTCGGAATCAGAAAACAAATTAATCAACTTAGACATTGTAGTGTTAAGACTTCACACCACGAATCAAGCTCCAAAAAACTCAAGATGCGCAACACAACAGCAACACACGACGCAAAAAATGAACTATCAGGACTTGGCCTTGACCGTCAAATAGTCGTCAAAATAGGGGAAAATTGACTGAGCTTTGCACTTGGCTCTAGTCAATTTCTCAAATTTTTACAAAGCAACTTTCAAAATTTGACTTTTACAATGGTGCTTTTGCACAATCTGGTAAAAAAAGTTACCCCCCCTCAAAGTAAAACTACTTTGTGTTACAATGTGATGATCCCAATTGAAAAATAAAAAAGAACTTCTTAAAAACAAATTACCCAACACACCTTATCTCTCCAATTTACAAATTACAAATAAAACTCCTTATTACTCCAAAAATTTCAAAACATCACCCTTATTACTCCATGACAAGGCTTTAAAAAAATACTTTTAAAAAGCTCACCTTATCACTCTATTACAAAGCTTTAAAAAATAATTTTATAAAGCTCACCTTATTTCTCCCAAAAAAAAAGTCACTTATTACCCCCACTCACTTATCACTCCCAAAAATATATATATTACATACATTATCCTTTATTAACTTTATGACCACATTATAAACACCGTTACAAAACAATTTGATAAAACTTTCAGATCACTTTCCAAAAGTGATTTATAAAAAGTAACGTGAAGATTTCATTTAAGTGATTTCGGAAAAGTAAGTAATATGAATTAATCATTTGATGACTTGTGAGTGGAACGACAGTTTTGTTGGCTCCTTCACGGCTTTACAAAGTGGACTCTTCCTTTTTTGGCTAGTTCCTCCAGGATGTGGGCTCCCTTGGAAGGATTACACCCTCCCCATCAGAGACTAAGTAGTTATCTGTTGGCACATTCCAATCTGCTCCATCGAAGTGGAATGTTACAGCCGAAGCATTTATATCTGAAGTGTCAGACGGTTCTTCAAAACAGATGTCCAGTCCTATGGGACTCTTTTTCGTTGGGAGATTAATCGTTGAGATCAGTGCTGTTCTCACACGAAGAAATGCCGCGTTTTTCAACACTGTGACCGTGGTTCCAGAGTCTATGAGAACTCCACCGCGACCATCGTCTGTCAAATCAAATGCACTCAATACTGCCAACGCTGATATCCTTCAAAGTAAGATAATAGAAAGTTGGTATAATTTTGCTCTGAATAAGAGGAGTCGTTCCGTGCCTCTTGGATTTCAACCTAGCAGAGTTGCCTATTAACAAAGGACTGAAGTTTTCAACGTATTAAATTTCCAGCGCTGCTCAGATCTTCAAACTATTGTTTCAAAATGGGAATTGGATTGTTTTGGAGCTAAATTATACAGGCTTTCAATCAATCAATTAAAGAGATTAAATACACCATTCGACAACACTGAAATCCGCTGTCTTCTGCAAATGCTTCTCGGCTTGTGACATTTCCTTCCAAAGAATCCAGGCATTACTGCAACATAATCGCCAAGATGGCCAAAACAACCAACAACTCGAAACTTCCATAAATATGCATCAATTTTGACTCTAAAAAATTAAATTCTATGATTCTCGATACAATGATAATTCCTCTGTACTTGGCGGAGATGGGAGCAGAGCTTCGGCCAAATCCTCCCGCAATTTAACAGCAATAAAACCAAAACAAAATGAAAATTAAAACCGCAAAAATGCTCGCAACAGTTAGCTGTAGCACGCTGATATTTGAATGGGAAAAAAAATTGGTAATGGCGCCGTTTCTTCTACTATGGAAATTTGCAGAAAAGTCACACAGATTTTGCATATTTTGATAATAAAAATGATTTTAGAATTTGTAGATCTAAAATCAATAAAAAAATTTGCAAATTTCATACCAATATTTTGTTGATCACTTCAACTGAGTTGAGTTTTCCACGATCTGATAGAGCTGGAATCTCCTCCTCAAATCAACTGCAATATTACTGGAGCTCTGATACCACAATAATGGCAGAAGTGTCCTCAGACACATAATTTTATTAATCAGAAAAAACAATTACATAATATGATTTTGCAAGAGTTTACACCCGAACAACTCAAACACTCTTGCAATGAGCTATTTATAAGCTCCATGTCCTAACTACTTCTAATTATGGATCACTTATTAAATAACAAGTGTCCATTTACAATAAATGCTATTCAAACGAACTAGCTAACAAATCTCCTAAAATAGAGTCTAAGATACGACACATTTGGAGAGTCATATCTAGTTACAACAATATGCTAATTCTAAAAGTCTCCATTAAATAATTAAACATTCTAGAATAATAATTATTAATTTGATATCTTAAATTAATAATTATTTTATTCTAGTTTTATAACCTATGATAAAATTGTATTTTTGGATCATCTAACATGCCAAGGTACCTAAAATAGCCCTTTTGGGCTTGCTGTTTTCACCATGCTCAATATGCTCATGCTCAGTTCCTTTATCTCTGCTAGGTGAATGAATAGGCTGATGAAAAGGTGATGATGGAGGTGATGGTGTGGCCGACTCATGAGGTGAATATGAATGATGTAAAGGTTGAGGTGGAGGAATGGAGGGAAGGAGTGAGTCAATTTGCACCAACCTGATTTGCTGAAGTATATGATGGCCAACTTGGAAACTTGGTGGCAATGGAGGGTTCTAGCACGTTTTAGCTCCTTCCAGGCGAATGCGCAACAACCTCTATAGGAGCGCAACGCCATTGTAAATAACACTGGGATCTCTAGCAAACGCGCAACGACCTTTACAAGAGCACAACGACTAGGCTAAATGCGCCCTCTCGCTCTGTTTTTCCCAACATCACCTTAAAATCACCAATTTTCTTTTGCTAAGGAGTTGTGAAAGAAGAAGAATATTGCCATCAATGACAAAGGGGGAGATTGTTAATCTAGGTTGTCATTGATGACAATATAGCACTGTTTTTGATGGCAAATTCTTTGATACATGATTGCCCATTGATGGCCATTGATCATACTGTTCATAGTGATGAAAATTTGATATATGAGGATATGATGAGATGGAGGACTCAAGTGGATTGAACAATAGGAGGTCAATTGAACAAACAATGATGCAGGAGGTCAATTGAACAAAAATTGAACAACAATTGAACAACAAATGATGCAAGAGGTCAACTGACAACCATCAACGGACCATTTTAAAATGACCTAATGGAATGATTAAAAATTTAGTATGAGACACCTAAAATGAAAATGCAAAGAGCAGATTTGATCCTCGATGTAAGTATGCATATAATGACACTAACATTGGCTCCATTGGGAATGGTAGCTCCTTGGAGGTGCTAAGAACACCGTAGACCAAGTAGCCTTATCCATTGGGCATGGAGTAAAAAAAAACTCAATCAGATATACATGATCGAATACTGATGACTCAGAGACACAAACTGACTTTTACTCAACTGAAAACTGAACCAATACTAAAACACAACTGACAAACTGAAAAAGATGCTCAAAATGGAGCTTATTCAATAAAACCTATTCTAATTGTAACATTCATCACTTGATCAAGTGAAATGTAACAACGAATGCAACCAAGTAAGCATTCTAGCTGCTATTTGAGTTCTCCGCAAGTGCTTGTTTATGAGCAAGAAGAGAGAACTACTGAAAGGCAACTCCCATGACAATATGTCAATAGATTGAATCGTGATGAAATTGCAAAGCACAAACCCACCTGCTGACCTGAAGAATGCTGTGAAAGTATCTTCATAGGAATACATCTTGATTTCCAACCCATTTAATACGTTACTGCTCCGCTCTAGGTAGTCTTCGTACTTTCGTTTTAAAATTTTCCTAACATCTATGTTTTCTTTCTTTGATGACTGCAACAAATTGGAAAAAGGATCCTGAAACTCATGAATGACTAATTTTTCTTGATGATCAACAACAAAACAAAAATCTTTTTCATTACTCTCCTGATATGACTCCAAATCTTGGTATGCGCTTTGTAATGAAACTCCTGTTGAACAAGATAATGAAGTCGGCTGTCAGATCAAGTTTATATCAACATTCTTTTCAGGCTCATAGTTAGCTAATGGAGAAGGACTTTTACTATAGATATCATCCAACACATCTGCTATTGGGTCATGAAAAACTTGCAAAGATTGCTGCAACCTATTTTACATCAGTTTTAATGAGATTGCATGACACTCTATAGGCTGCTCATCCTTTTCCTTAGAGATATTATGAAAAAATTTCTTTAAAAATTGAAATGTTTCAAAACATAGTGGTACAGAGTCATCTTGCATCATTTGATCATATGTTTCAGCTGCCAAGCCTTTATCTGCAATTTGAAATTCAATGGAACTCGGTGGCTGCAAATATAGAGCTAAGGAGGCTTCTATGTCGCAAATGATTTCCTTGACCAATTCATGAGAAGGTTTATCCTTTATAGTGTTGACCATTCACTTATCTGCTTGCTTATAGTTTTCTCTTATTTTTGCAAATGAGGAGAAACAGAAGGGTAAGGAGCTCTGATAAAAATTATGATTATCCTCTTGATTGTCAAGATCAAAACTCAATGAGCGTTGATTTTTGATCACATAAAAGTTACCTCTGATGAACTGAAATGAAGTAAAACAAAGAGGCAAAGACCCTTCACTTCTAAATTTCTGCACTTTCCTCATCACTGTCATAGCTGATATGCTTAGGTTGATTACTGCATTCGAGCTGCTGAAACTGAACTTCCTCCTCCCACAAACTAGCTGCTGATTGCTCTGCAATATTAGCTTCTGTTTGGAGAACATAATAATTGTCGTACTGATCAAACTTTGGAAAATCATCAATACAAGTAATGTCACCAATCATACACATTATATTATCAGATTGTTTCTACTTGGATTGATCTACAAATCCATTTTCAAATCTATGGTAGCTAGGATTAGCAAGAATTTTTTTAGGGCTAGCAATCTTTTCTTTTTCTGGGACAGGTGGGTCATGGTGATCTTGAATAGAAAGTTCATCTCTTGAGGTGATTCTTTGGATCATTTCTTCCATTATACTAACCAAAATGTCAAGCTTTACCTCTGAAAATGTTAGGTGCTCTACAATGTTCTCTCTCTCTTCTTCCTTCAGCTTTTCCCTTCTGATCAACAGATTAGCCTCTACATCTACTGCACTGTTCTGCATCTCTTCAAGTGTTGCAAGGTTCCTTTCCCTCAGCTGAAACTCCATTTCCAGATCAAAGGCATTCGGGTAGTGCAAGAGAGCGGATCCAGGAGGAGGCCTTATATTAGCAGGCATCAAAAAATAGACTTGGTTAAACCTGGCAGAAAACTGTTGTACTGTCTCCTCTGGCAATCTTTTCAGTGGGTTATACTCTTCTAGAATCAAGAAAGGATTTTATTTGACCACCCCCTTGTCGAGGAAAACTTTGACGAACTACTGGAAATCTGAGATGCTCGCATCATGCAGGTTTTTGAACCAACTCTTGACTTTTCCTTGCAAAGAAAGAGCAAATAGAATGATATTGACATCCTCTTCGTCGACTTCAAAAAGTTCGAGAAAAGTCTCAAAATTCTGCATATGTCCCTCAACAGTGATACTGCCATATTCACCATCAAAACTCGACAAGTATAGGTAATGATTTTCAGGGAAAGCATGGAGTATAGGAGGTAAGATGAGTGGTTTGTATCGATCTCAAATTTTACAAGGTGTGGGAGTATATACAGATGCTTTAGAATCAGTCTGGGTCTCTTTAGGCTCATCAGTTTGAAGATGATCATCATAAGATTCAGAATAAGGGTCTTGATCAAGATCAAAGGCATATGAATAATTTGTTTTCACAATCTTTAAAGGGAAGGAATCGCATGTAGGTCTAGGATAGTTTCTCATATACATTATACTTTTTAAAACCTTTTTGACATTCTCAGGAAAAGAGAAAAAATAATTGATGACAAATAACATAATGTCTTGGATGAAATTCCAACTTGAATACCTGATCTTTCCATATTGTCCTTTCATGTTTCTGTTGTTCGGGTTCATCCTCTAGTGAAGTCTTTGGATGTGATCTCGAAATTGATTTGGAGTCGCCAGGTGAATGATTTCATCCTTCCTGTGTCTGATCGTTGTCCACCATCAACAATCAGATCTAGATCTGAACTTTGATGATATTTCCCAGGGAATATGAAACCTTTCGCTTGTTCCCCAGTATGGTCGCCACTATGTTATCACCTGGATTGAACCTCAGGCTGAAGGAAGGCAATGCCAGGGTAACCACAAACCACGCTTAGCCAAGTAGCTAGCCCTGCTATGCCAAGAGAGGGCTCTCTTCGTAAGGATCTCAGCCAAGATGACTGGATCAAGAAAATGATATTAGGCTAGGTATAGTAGCACAAGGTTTGATTTGATTTTGAAGGGTTTTTTTGGATCAGGAGGAGCCAGACAGTTAGGGCAATGCAATTAGGTCAAAATTGCAGGGTTTCGTTGGGGAAGGTAGGCACAAGGATCAACACTCTAGGGTTTGATGGGTGAGGTGATTCAAGAGAGGTGAGAAGCTAGAAAGAGTATGCAAGCAACATGGATTCTTCCTAGACTGGAGAAAACATAGATTGTGAAATGTCTACCCAAAACAAAGCATAATGATATGGATTCTGCCTCTTAGACTTGTATACATTCACATAAAGACAATGAAATGATGAAATGGAGTCAAAAATACATTCTAACACATGAAAACATAATAAAAACTGAACTTAACATCATACCACATGGATCCCAAAGAAATAGCTGCAACTTTTCATTAATCTCCTGCTGAAACTGATACAAAATGATGTCTCTTCAAAGCATAAGCATCCCACTAAGTCCAACCTATACAATGACTGAGGAAAAGCATCATATAGACCCCAAAACAACACATCCTAAGCTCAAGGGGTCAAATCCATGAGAAGAGGAGTTGTTTCTAACAAGATCTGAACTGCAAACAAGAAAATAGGGTGGTCAAAGTAACTCATCCCTAACCCAAACAAACTGATACATTACACCTCATGAACTTGTTTTACATGATGAATCTAACCTAGTAAGCTCTAGAAGCATCATAATTACATTTAATTGATAAATTACAAAGATAAAATCATGATTTTCCATGGTGAAAGTGAAAATTGGGACAAAACAGTGAAAAAATGGACAATTTGTCAAACACGCAGCGACCCTGGTAAACGTGCAGCGACTTCTGCAAGATGACTTTTCACTGTCTTCCCGATGTCAAAATCTAGCCCAGGATAGCTCATTGGAAAGTTTATCTTGTCTAGTTTCTAGAAATTCCCTTGGTTTTCAAAATGGGATTCATTTACCCCTCCCAAATTGCAATCTCCCAAGACTTCTCAGATGCACAACGACTAGGCCAGAAAAGAGGCAGAAAGGTGATGTTTTGGTAGTTTTTGACCCTTTTGGCTGACTAGTTTTGCTCCAAATTCTTAGAAAAAGTACAAGGTACATGTCCACATCATTATGAATCCAAAAATGCTGACCATTTTCTCATTGGATGCCCCAAACAAAAGTGCAACGTTGTAGGTGCTGCACGTTTGACCATGCTAATTGTGCCAAAATTTCTTGAAAAAACACAACAAAACATATCTTGCTAAAATTGTTCAAAAATGGCCAAAATTGGTGGGATGATAAATGAATATATGTTTGAGGCATGGAGTGATGCCTTGGCAAGGATATTCAACCTCTTTTTCTCCTCTTGCTTGGTCAAAGCCTCAATCTTTGCATGAGCTCTTTTGAGCTTGGCTCTTGCAATTTTTGTCTCTCATAGCAGAGTGATTCGCCATCCTTCTTTGAATATCATTGTCCTTCTTGGCCTTGCCTAGGAGGTTCTCCAGATGATCATTTACCTTCTCAATCCAATATTCTCGGTTTTCATTTACCATCTTGGCAAATTGCCCATTCAAGGTGAGCTGATTGGCCATTTCTTCCTCCCTTTTCCTTTCCTGCTCCAAGGCTCTTTTTAGGCCTCTATTCCTTGGCCTTCTTCTTGGCACCTTTTCATTGAGTGGCTCACCATACTATCCATATGCCTCATCAAGTAAGGCCTTTGCCTTTTCAGCCTCTCTCTTTGCCTTTCTAAGCTGAATCTCCATGAGCCCATTTTTGACCTCAAACTGCCTATTTTCCTGCTCATAGTAGGAAATGATCCATTTGGCCTTTTTCAAGTTGACCTCGAGCTCTCCTATGAATGCATTCTTCTCCTTGATGAAAATAGTTGTGCTTTTAAATTCATCATGTTCATTGGATTCAACTAATTGAAAATCATGCTCTATCTCATGGAGGTCTTCCTCCTGCTGCTCGACATTTGCCTCTACAACGTTTTCCTTACCCTTCTTTACCAGCTTTGTCGATGAAGAAGGCAGGGCCCCTCGCACAATCAGTGGGGCAAACACTTGCCTATGCCCTCTCTGATAGGTATGTGCCAAGGTACCTAAACCAGCGCTTTTGGGCTTGTTGCTCTCACCATGGTCAATATGCTCCTGCTCAGTTCCTTTATCTCTGCCAGGTAAATGAATAGGTTGATGAAAAGATGATGATGGAGGTGATGGTGTGGCCGACTCATGAGATGAAGATGAATGATGTAAAGGCTGAGGTGGAGGAACGAAGGGAAGGAGTGAGTAAATTTTCCACCAACCTGCTTTGCTAAAGTATATGATGACCAACTTGGAAACTTGGTGGCGATGGAGGGTTTCTAGCACGTTTTACCTCCTTCCAAGTGAACGCACAATGACCTGGTCAAATGCGTAGTGACCTCGACAGGAGCACAGCGCTGTTGTAAATATCACTGGGATCTCTGGAAAACACACAACGACCTTTACAAGAGCGCAATGACCAGGCTAAACATGCCCTCTTGCTCTGTTTTGCCAAACTTCACCTTAAAATCGCCAATTTTCTTTTGGTAAGGAGTTGTGAAAGAAGAGGATATTGCCATCAATGACAAAGGGGGAGATTGTTAATCTAGGTTGTCATTGATGACAATATAGTAGTGTTTGTGATGAAAAATTCTTTGATACATGATTGCCCATTGATCATAATGCTCATAGTGATGAAAGTTTGATATATGATGATATGATGAGATGGAGGACCTAAGTGGATTGAACAACAGGAGGTCAATTGAACAACAAATGACATAGGAGGTCAATTGAACAACAAATAATGCAGGAGGTCAATTGACAACCATTAGTGGACCATTTTAACATGACCTAATGGAATGATTAAAAATTCAGTATGAGACACCTAAAATGAAAATGAAAAGAGCAGATTTGATCCCTGATGTAAGTATGCATATACTAACACTAACATTGGCTCCATTGGGGATGGTAGCTCCTTGGAGGTGCAAGGAACACTGTAGACCAAGTATCATTATCCGTTGGGCACGGAGTAAAAAAACTCAATCTGAAATACATGACCGAACACTGATGACTCAAAGACATAAACTGATTTTTACTCAACTGAAAACTGTCTCAATACTAAAACACAACTGAAAAACTGAAAAAGATGCTCAAAATGGAGCTTATTCAATAAAACCTTTTCTAACTATTCCATTCATCACCTGATCAAGTGAAATGAAACAACCAATGCAACCAAGAAAGCATTTTGGATGTTGTTTGAGTTCTTCACAAGTGCTTGTTTATGAGCAAGAAGAGAGAACTACTAAAAGGAAAATCCCATGACAATATGTCAACAGACCGAATCTTGATGAAATTGCAAAGCACGAGCCCACCTGCTGACCTGAAGAATGCTGCGAAAGTATCTTCATAGGAATACATCTTGATTTCCAACCCATCTAATACGTTATTGCTCCGCTCTAGGTAGTCTTCGTACTTTCGTTTTAAAATTTTCCTAACATCTATGTTTTCTTTATTTGATAACTGCAGCAATTTGAAAAAAGGATCCTGAAACTCATGAATGACTAATTTTTCTTGATGATCAACAACAAAACAAAAGTCTTCTTCATTACTCTCCTGATATGACTCCAAATCCTGGTATGAGCTTTGTAATGAAACTCCTGTCGAACAAGAAAATGAAGTTGGCTGTCAGATCAAGTTTATATCAACATTCTTTTTAGTCTCATACTTAGCTAATGGAGAAGGAATTTTACTACAGATATCATCCAACACATCAGCTATTGGGTCATCAAAAACATGCAAAGATTGCTGCAACCTATTTTCCATCAGTTTTAATGAGACTGCATGGCACTCTACAGGCTGCTCATCCTTTTCCTTAGAGATATTATGATAATTTTTCTTTAAAAATTGAAATGTTTCAAAACATAGTGGTACAGAGTCATCTTGCATCATTTGATCATATGTTTCAGTTGCGAAGCCTTTATTTGCAATTCGAAATTCAATGGAACTCGGTGGTTGTAAATCTAGAGCTAAGGAGGCTTCTATGTCGCAAATGATTTCCTCGACCAATTCATGAGAAGGTTTATCCTTTATAGTGTTGAGCATTCACTTATCTGCTTGCTTATAGTTTTCTCTTATTTTTGCAAATGAGGAGAAACACAAGGGTAAGGAGCTCTGATACAAAATTTGATTATCCTCTTGATTGTCAAGATCAAAACTCAATGAGTGCTGATTTTTGATCACATCAAAGTTACCTCTGATGAACTAAAATGAAGTAAAACAAAGAGGCAAAGATCCTTCACTTACGTCCAAATTTTCTGCACTTTCCTCATCACTTTCATAGCTGATATGCTTCGACTGATTACTGCATTCAAGGTGCTGAAACTGAACTTCCTCCTCCCACAAACCAGCTGCTGATTGCTTTGCAAGATTAGCTTCTGTTTGGAGAACATAATAATTGTTGTACTGATCAAACTTTGGTAAATCATCAATATAAGTATGGTCACCAATCATACACATTATATTATCAGATTGTTTATGCTCGGATTGATCTACAAATCCATTTTCAAATCTATGGTAGCTAGGATTAGCAAGAATTTTTTTAGGGATAACAATCTTTTCTTTTCTGGGACAGGTGGTTCATGGTGATCTTGAATAGAAAATTCATCTCTCGAGGTGATTCTTTGCATCATTTCTTTCATTTTACTAATCAAAATGTCAAGCTTTACCTTTGAAAATGTTAGGCGCTCTACATTGTTCTCTCTCTCTCTTCTTCCTTCAGCTTTGTCCTTCTGATCAACATATTAGCCTCTACATCTACTGCAATGTTCTGCATCTCTTCAAGTGTTGCAAGGTTCCTTTCCCTCAGCTGAAAGTCCATTTTTGGATCAAAGGCATCTGAGTAGTGCAAGAGAGTGGATCCAGGAGGAGGCCTTATATTTGCAGGCATCAAAAAATAGACTTGGTTAAACCTGGAAGAAAACTGTTGTATTGTCTCCCCTGGTGGTCTTTTCAGCTAGTTATACTCTTCTAAAATCAAGAAAGGGTTTTGTTTGACCACCCACTTGTCAAGGAAATCTTTGACGAACTGCTGGAAATATGAGATGCTCACGTCAGGCAGGTTTTTGAACAAACTCCCTACTTTTCCCTGCAAAGAAAGAGCGAATAG
Source organism: Pinus taeda (assembly GCA_000404065.3). Taxonomy (NCBI): domain Eukaryota; kingdom Viridiplantae; phylum Streptophyta; class Pinopsida; order Pinales; family Pinaceae; genus Pinus; species Pinus taeda. Next base: position 62,790 of record APFE031151066.1, read on the forward strand.
CCTGATACTTACATCCTCTTCGTCGACTTCAAAAAGGTCGAGGAAAGTCTCAAAATTCTGAACATGTCTCTCAGCAGTGATACTGTCATATTCACCATCAAACATCGGGAAGTATAGGTAATGATTTTTAGGGAAAGCATGGAGTATAGGAGTTAAGATGAGTGGTTTGTATCGATCTGGAATTTTACAAGGTGTACGAGTATATACAAAAGCTGTAGAATCAGTCTTGGTCTCTTTAGGCTCACCAGTTTGAAGATGATCATCATAAGATTCAAAATAAGGGTCTTGATCAAGATCAAAGGCATACAAAGAATTTGTTTTCATAATATTTAAAGGGAAGGAATCACATGCAGGTCTAGGATATTTTCTCAAATGCAGTATACTTTGTAAAACCTTTTTGACATTCTCGGGAAAAGAGAAAAAATAATTGATGACAAAGAACATAATGTCTTGGATGAAATTCCAACTTAAATACCTGATCTTTCCATATTGTCATTTCATGTTTCTGTTGTTCGGGTTCATCCTCTAGTGGAGTTTTTGAATATGATCTCGAAACTGATTTGGAGTCACTAGGTGAATGATTTCAGCCTTCCTTTGTCTAATCGTTGTCCATTATCAACAATCAGATCTAGATCTGAACTTTGATGATATTTCCGAGGGAATACGAAACCTTTCGCTCGTTCCCCAGTATGGTCGCCACTATGTTATCACCTAGATTAAACCTTAGGCTGAAGGACGACAATGCCAGGGTAACCACAAACCATGCTTAGCCAAGTAACTAGACCTACTAGGCTAGGAGAGGGCTCTCTCCGTAAGGATCTCAGCCAAGATGACTGGATCAAGAAAATGATATTAGGCTAGGTATAGTAGCACAAGGTTTGATTTGATTTTGAGGGGTTTTGCTGGATCAAGAGGAGCCAGACAGTTAGGGTAAGATAATTAGGTCAAAATTGCAGGGTTTTGATGGGGCAAGTTTGGCAAAGGGATCAACACTCTAGGGTTTGATGGGTGAGGTGATTCAAGAGAGGTGAGAATCTAGAAAGAGCATGCAAGCAACATGGATTCTTCCTAGACTGGAGAAAACATAGACTGTGCAATGTCTACCCAAAACAGAGCATAAAGATATGGATTCTACCTCTCAGAATTGTATACATTCACATAAAGACAATGAAATGGAGTCAACAATACATTCTAACACATGAAAACATAAGAAAAACTGAATTGAACATCATACCACATGGATCCCAAAGAAATAGCTGCAACTTTTCATTAATCTCCTACTAAAATTGATACAAAATGATTCTCTCCAAAGCATAAGCATCCCACTAAGTCCAACCTATATAATGACTGAGGAAAAGTATCATATAGACCCAAAAACAACTCATCCTAAGCTTAAGGGCTTGAATCCATGAGAAGAGGAGCTATTTCTAACAAGATCTGAACTGCAAACAAGAAAATAGGGTGGTCAAAGTGACTCATCCCTAACCCAAACAAACTGATACATTACACCTCATGAACTTGTATTACCTGATGAATCTACCCTAGTAAGCTCTAGAAGCATCATAATTACATTTAATTGATCAATTACAAAGATAAAATCATGATTTTCCATGGTGAAAGTGAAAATTGGGACAAAACAATGAAAAACTAGACAATTTGTCAAACACGCAGTGACCTCTTCAAGTTGACTTTTGACCGCCTTCCCGATGTCCAAATCTAGCCCAAGATAACTCATTGGAAAACTTATCCTGTCTAGTTTCCAAAACTTCCCCTTTGTTTCAAAATGTGCTTCATTTACCCCTCCAAAATTACAATCTCCTAAGACTGCTCAAACGCGTAGTGACAAGGCCAGAAAAGAGGCAGAAAGGTGATTTTTTGGTAGTTTTTGACCCTTTTGGCTGACCAGTTTTTCTCCAAATTCTTAGCAAAAGTACAGGGTGCATTTCCTCATCATTCTAAATCCAAAAATTCTGACCATTTTCTCATTGGATGCCCCAAACAAAACCGCAACATCCTAGGTGTTGCGCATTTGACCATGTTGACTGTGCCAAAATTTCTTCAAAAAACACAACAAAACATATCTTGCTAAAATTGTTCAAAAATGGCCAAAATTGGTGGGCTGACAAATTTCTATATGTTTGAGGCATGGAGTGATGCCTCAGCAATGATATTCAATCTCTTTTTCTCCTCTTGCTTGGTCAAAGCCTCAACCTTTGGATGAGCTATTTTGAGCTTGGCTCTTGTAATTTTGTCTCTCATAGCATAGTGCTTCACAATCCTTCTTTTAATATCATTATCCTTCTTGGCCTTTCCTAGGAGGTTCTCCAGATTATCATTTACCTTCTCAAGCCAATATTCTTGGTTTTCATTTACCATCTTCGCAAATTGCTCATTCACGGTCAGCTAATTGGCCATTTCTTCCTCCCTTTTCCTTTCCTGCTCTAAGGCTGTTTTTAGGCCTCTAGTCCTTGGCCTTCTTCTTGGCACCTGTTCATCAAGTGGCTCCCCATACTATCCATATGCCTCATCAAGTAAGGCCTTTGCCTTTTCAACCTCTCTCTTTGACTTTCTAAGCTGAATCTCCATGAGCTCATTTTTGACCTCAAACTGGCTATTTTCCTGCTCATAGTAGGAAATGATCCATTTGGCCCTTTGCAAGTTGACCTCCAGCTCTCCTATGAGTGAATTATTCTCCTTGATGACAATATTTGTGATTTTATTTTCATCATGTTCATCGGATTCAACTAATTGAAAATCATGCTCTATCTCATGGTGGTCTTCCTCCTGTTGCTAGACCTTTGGCTCTACAACTTTTTCCTTACCCTTCTGTACCTGCTTTGTTGATGAAGAAGGCAAGGCCCCTCCCACAATCAGTGGGGAAAATACTTGCCTATGCCCTCTCTGATAGGTATGTGCCAAGGTACCTAAACTAGCCCTTTTGGGCTTGCTGCTCTCACCATGCTCAATATGCTCATGCTCAGTTCCTTTATCTCTGCCAGGTAAATGAATAGGTTGATGAAAAGGTGATGATGGAGGTGATGGTGTGGCCGACTCATGAGATGAAGAGGAGTGATGTAAAGGTTGAGGTGGAGGAATGGAGGGAAGGAGTGAGTAAATTTCCACCAACCTGATTTGCTAAAGTATATGATGACCAACTTGGAAACTTGGTGGCGATAAAGGGTTTCTAACACGTTTTAGCTCCTTCCAAGTGAACGCGCAGCGACCTGGTCAAATGCACAACGACCTCTACAGGAGTGCAGCGCCATTGTAAATAACACTGGGATCTTTGGCAAATGTGCAGTGACCTTTGCAAGAGCGACGACCAGTTTAAATGCTCCCTCTCGCTCTGTTTTGCCCAATTTCACCTTAAAATTTCCAATTTTATTTTGCTAAGGAGTTGTGAAAGAAGAAGAATATTGCCATCAATGACAAAGGGGGAGATTGTTAATCTAGGTTGTCATTGATGACAATATAGTAGTGTTTTTGATGGTAAATTCGCTGATACATGATTGCCCATTGATCATAATGCTCATAGTGATGAAAGTTTGATATATGATGATATGATGAGATGGAGGACCCAAGTGGATTGAAGAGCAGGAGGTCAATTGAACAACAAATGATGCAGGAAGTCAATTGAACATGAATTGAACAATAATTGAACAACAAATGACACAGGAGGTCAATTGACAACCATCAATGGACCATTTTAACATGACCTAATGGAATGTTTAAAAATTAAGTATGAGACACCTAAAATGAAAATGTAAAGAGAAGATTTGATCCCTGATGTAAGTATGCATATACTGACACTAATATTGGCTCCATTGGGGATGGTAGCTCCTTGGAGGTGCCAAGAACACCGTAGACCAAGTAGCCTTATCCATTGGGCAGGGAGTAAAAAAAAAACTCAATCTGAAATACATGACCGAATACTGATGACTCAAAGACATAAACTGACTTTTACTCAACTGAAAACTGACTCAATACTAAAACACAAGTGACAAACTGAAAAAGATGCTCAAAATGGAGCTTATTCAGTAAAACCTATTCTAACTATTCCATTCATCACCTGATTGAGTGAAATGAAACAACCAATGCAACCATGTAAGCATTCTGGTTGTTGTTTGAGTTCTCCGCAAGTGCTTGTTTATGAGCAAGAAGAGAGAACTACTGAAAGGAAACTCCCATGACAATATGTCAACAGATTGAATCTTGATGAAATTGCAAAGCACGAGCCCACCTGCTGACCTGAAGAATGCTACGAAAGTATCTTCATAGGAATACATCTTGATTTCCAACCCATCTAATACGTTACTGCTCCGCTCTAGGTAGTCTTTGTACTTTCGTTTTAAAATTTTCCTAACATCTATGTTTTCTTTCTTTGATAACTGCAACAAATTAACAAAAGGATCCTAAAACTCATGAATGACTAATTTTTCTTGATGATCAACAACAAAACAAAATCTTCTTCATTACTCTCCTGATATGACTGCAAATCTTGGTATGATATTTGTAATGAAACTCTTGTTGAACAAGATAATGAAGTCGGCTGTCGGATCAAGTTTATAACATTATTTTTAGGCTCATACTTAGCTAATGGAGAAGGACTTTTACTACAGATATCATCCTACACATCAGCTATTGGGTCATCAAAAACTTGCAAAGATTGCTGCAACCTATTTTCCATCAGTTTTAATGAGACGACATGAAACTCTAGAGGCTGCTCATCCTTTTCGTTAGAGATTTTATGAAATTTTTTCTTTAAAAATTGAAATGTTTCAAAACATAGTGGTACAGAGTCATCTTGCATCATTTGATCATATGTTTCAGCTGCCAAACCTTTATCTGCAATTTGAAATTCAATGGAACTCAGTGGCTACAAATCTAGAGCTAAGGAGGCTTCTATGTCGCAAATGATTTCCTCAACCAATTCATGAGAAGGTTTATCCTTTATAGTGTTGACCATTCACTTATCTACTTGCTTATAGTTTTCTCTTATTTTTGCAAATGAGGAGAAACACAAGGGTAAGGAGTTTTGATAAAAAAATTGATTATCCTCTTGATTGTCAAGATCAAAACTCAATGAGTGTTGATTTTGTATCACATCAAAGTTATCTCTGATGAACTGAAATGAAGTAAAACAAAGAGGCAAAGATCCTTCACTTACTTCCAAATTTTCTTCACTTTCCTCATCACTGTCATAGCTGATATGCTTCGACTGATTACTGCATTCGAACTACGGAAACTGAACTTCCTCCTCCCACAAACCATCTGCTAATTGCTATGCAAGTTTAGCTTCTGTTTGGAGAACATAATAATTGTCGTACTGATCAAACTTTGGAAAATCATCAATATAAGTAATGTCACCATTCATAAACATTATATTATCATATTGTTTCTCCTCGGATTGATCTACAAATCCATTTTCAAATCTATGGTAGCTAGGATTAGCAAGAAAATTTTTAGGTCTAGCAATCTTTTCTTTTTTCTCGGACAGGTGGGTCATGGCAATCTTGAATAGAAAATTCATCTCTCGAGGTGATTATTTGCATAATTTCTTCCATTTTACTGACCATAATGTCAAGCTTTACCTCTGAAAATGTTAGGTGCTCTACAATGTTCTCTTTCTCTTCTTCCTTCAGCTTTGCCCTTCTGATCAACAGATTAGCCTCTACATCTACTGCACTATTCTGCATCTCTTCAAGTGTTGCAAGGTTACTTCCCCTCAGCTAAAACTCCATTTCTGGATCAAAGGCATCCGAGTAGTGCAAGAGAATGGATCCAGGAGGAGGCCTTATATTAGCAGGCATCAAAAAATAGACTTGGTTAAACCTAGCAAAAAAATGTTGTACTATTTCCCCTGGCAGCCTTTTCAGCTGGTTATACTCTTCTAGAATCAAGAAAGGGTTTTGTTTGACCACCCACTTGTCAAGGAAAACTTTGATGAACTACTGGAAATATGAGATGCTCACATCAGGCAAGTTTTTGAACCAACTCTTGACTTTTCCTTGCCAAGAAAGAGCGAATAGCCTGATACTGACATCCTCTTCGTCGACTTCAAAAAGGTCGAGAAAAGTCTCAAAATTCTACATATGTCTCTTAGCAGTGATACTGTCATATTCACCATCAAACCTCGGCAAGTATAGGTAATGATTTTCAGGGAAGGCATGGAGTATAGGAGGTAAGATGAGTGGTTTGTATCAATCTGGAATTTTACAAGGTGTAGGAGTATATACAGAAGCTGTAGCATCTGTCTTGGTCTCTTTAGGCTCATCAATTTGAACATGATCATCGTAAGATTCAGAATAAGGGTCTTGATCAAGATCAAAGGCATATGAAGAATTTGTTTTCACAAATATTTAAAGGGAGGGAATCACATGCAGGTCTAGGATATTTTCTCAAATGCAATATACTTTGTAAAACCTTTTTGACATTCTCGGGAAAAGAGAAAAAATAATTGATGACAAAGAACAAAATGTCTTGGATGAAATTCCAACTTGAATACCTGATCTTTCCATATTGTCCTTTCATGTTTCTGTTGTTCGGGTTCATCCTCCAGTGGAGTCTTTGGATATGATCTCGAAACTGATTTGGAGTCGCCAGGTGAATGATTTCAACCTTCCTATGTCTGATTGTTGTCCACCATCAACAATCATATCTAGATCTGAACTTTGATGATATTTCCCAGGGAATACAAAACATTTCGCTCGTTCCCCAGTATGGTTGCCACTATGTTATCACTTGGATTGAACCTTAGGTTGAAGGAAGGCAATGCCAGGGTAACCACAAACCACACTTAGCCAAGTAGCTAGCTCTAGTAGGCCAGGAGAGGACTCTCTCTATAAGGATCTCAACCAAGATGATTGGATCAAGAAAATGATATTAGGCTAGGTATAGTAGCACAAGGTTTGATTTTATTTTGAAGGGTTTTGCTAGATCAAGAGGAGCCGGATAGTTAGGGTAAGGAAATTAGGTGAAAATTGCAGGGTTTCAATGGGGCAAGGTAGGCACAAGGCTCAACACTCTAGGATTTGATGGGTGAGGTGATTCAAGACAGGTGAGAAGCTAGAAAGAGCATGCAAGCAACATGGATTCTTCCTATATTGGAGAAAACATAAACTGTGAAATGTCTAGCCAAAATAGAGCATAAAGATATGGATTCTACCACTCAGACTTGTATATATTTACATAAAGATAATGAAATGATGAAATGGAGTCAAAAATACATTATAACACATGAAAACATGAGAAAAACTGAACTGAACATCATACACATGGATCATAAAGAAATTGATGCAAGTTTTCATTAATCTCCTGCTAAAACTGATACAAAATTATGCCTTTTCAAAGCATAAGCATCCCACTAAGTCCAACCTATACAATCACTGATGAAAAGCATCATATAGACCCCAAAACAACTCATCCTGAGCTCAAGGGGTCGAATCCATGAGAAGAGGATCTGTTTCTAACAAGATCTGAACTGCAAACAAGAAAATAGGGTGGTCAAAGTGACTCATCCCTAACCCAAACAAACTGATACATTACACCTCATGAACTTTTTTTACTTAATGAATATACCCTAGGAAGCTCTAGAAGCATCATAATTACTTTTAACTAATCAATTACAAAGATAAAATCATGATTTGCCATGGTGAAAGTGAAAACTGGGACAAAACAATGAAAAAATGGACAATTTGTCAAATGCGCAGCGACCTCTTCAAGATGACCTTTGACTGCCTTCCCGATGTCCAAATATAGCCCAAGATAGCTCATTTGAAATCTTATCCTATCTAGTTTCCAAAACAGCCCTTGGTTTTTAAACTAGGCTTCATTTACCCCTCCCTAATTGCAATCTCCTAAGACTGCTCAAACGTGCAGCAACAAGGCTAGAAAAGAGGTAGAAAGGTGATTTTTTGGTAGTTTTTGACCCTTTTTGCCTACCAGTTTTGCTCCAAATTCTTAGAAGAAGTACAGGCTGCATGTCCTCATCATTCTTAATCCACAAATTCTAACCATTTTCTCATTGGATGCCCCAAACAAAAGCGCAATGTCCTAGGTGCTGCGTGTTTGACCATGTTGACTGTGCCAAAATTTCTTCAAAGAACACAACAAAACATATCTTACTAAAATTGTTCAAAAATGGTGAAAATTGGTGGGCTGACATATGGTTATATGTTTGAGGCATGGAGTGATGCCTCGGCAAGGATATTCAACCTCTTTTTCTCCTCTTGCTTGGTCAAAGCCTCAATCTTTGCATGAGCTCTTTTGAGCTTGGCTCTTGCAATTTTGTCTCTCATAGCATAGTGCTTTGCCATCCTTCTTTGAATATCATTGTCCTTCTTGGAATTTCCTAGGAGGTTCTCCAGATGATCATTTACCTTCTCAAGCCAATATTCTCGGTTTTCATTTACTATCTTGGCAAATTGCTCATTCAAGGTGAGCTGATTGGCCATTTCTTCCTCCCTTTTCCTTCCTTGCTCCAAGGCTTTTTTTAGGCCTCTAGTCCTTGGCATTCTTCTTGGAACCTGTTCATCAAGTGGCTCACCATACTGTCCATATGCCTCATCAAGTAGGTCCTTTGCCTTTTCAGCCTCTCTCTTTTCCTTTTTGAGCTGAATCTCCATGAGCTCATTTTTGACCTCAAACTGCCTATTTTCCTGCTCATATTAGGAAATGATCCATTTTTCCCTTTTTAAGTTGACCTCCAGCTCTCCTATGAGTGCATTTTTCTCATTAATGACAATAGCTATGATTTTACTGTCATCATGTTCATCAGATTCAACTAATCGAAAATCATGCTCTATCTCATGGAGGTCTTCCTTCTGCTACTGGACCTTTGTCTCTACAACTTTTTCCTTACCTTTCTGTACCTGCTTTGTCGATGAAGAAGGCAAGGCCCCTCCCACAATCATGGAAAACACTCACCTATGCCCTCTTTGATAGGTGTGTGCCAAGGTACCTAAACCAACCCTTTTGGGCTTGCTACTCTGACCATGCTTAATATGCTCTTGCTCAGTTCCTTTATCTCTGCAGGTGAATCAATAGGCTAATGAAAAGGTGATGATGGAGGTGGTGGTGTGGCCAACTCATGAGATGAAGATGAATGATGTAAAGGTTGAGGTGGAGGAATCGAGGGAAGGAGTGAGTAAATTTTCCACCAACCTGATTTGCTAAAGTATATGATGACCGACTTGGAAACTTGGTGGTGATGGAGGTTTCCTAGCACATTTTAGCTCCTTCCAGGCGAACTCGCAGCTACCTGGGCAAACGTACAACGTCCTCTATAGGAGCGCAGTGCCGTTGTAAATAACACTGGGATCTTTGGCAAACACGTAGCAACCTTTATAAGAGCGTAATGACCAAGCTAAACACGCCCTCTCACTCTGTTTTCCCAAACTTCACCTTAAAATCACTAATTTTCTTTTGCTAAGGAGTTGTGAAAGAAGAAGAATATTGCCATCAATGACAAAGGGGGAGATTGTTAATCTAGGTTGTCATTGATGACAATATAACAATGTTTGTGATGGCAAATTCTTTGATACATGATTGCCCATTGATTCCCATTGATCATAATGCTTATAGTGATGAAAGTTTGATATATGATGATATGATGAGATGGAGGACCCAAGTGGATTGAACAACAGGAGGTCAATTGAACAACAAATGATGCAGGAGGTCAATTGAACAACAATTGAACAAAAAATGACATAGGAGGTCAATTGATAACCATTGGTGGACCATTTTAACATGGCCTAATGGAATGATTAAACATTAAGTATGAGACACCTCAAATGAAAACGCAAAGAGCAGATTTGATCCCTAATGTAAATATCCATATACTGATACTAACAATCATGTTCTACAAAGAAGAGACTGAGAGTGCCTATGCATAGAAAAGAGACCCAAGAGAGAGAGTGCTATGTGTGAGAAGAGGATGAAGGTTGTTGTGCAGAGGGAGAAGGCTCATTGAGCCTGTGCTATGTGAGAGGTAAAGAGAGCCTAGGGATAGAAGGGGTGGAGTGCTGAAGGCATGCTATTGAGAGCATAAGGCCAGGAGATGAATATATGTTGTGAGATTAGAGGGCCAAGAATAGTTGATGCTGTAGTGTAGAAAATGGGTTGTGAGGAATGATTGTTGCTGAGCAGAACAATGTGTTTCAAAGTGAGCAGAGAGGGTAACAAACAAAGTTGATATCTGGCAGTGTTGTTGCCAATTACAGTGAACATTGAGTTCCTATTTGGGTATGGGTTGGAGCTTGCATATAGGAAGTTGGTGCTTCCATCTCTAATGGGTGCTTGAGAAGCTTGGGGGTTAGTGCCTCTAGCAAGTTGGTGCTTGCATAAATCCAAGGAGATGCAAGTTGGTTCTTGCAACAAATTTGTGAAGGTGGTTTTTCACATGGTGCTTCTAGTAAGTTGGACAGGTGTCTACAAAAAGAGGGAGTTAGTGCTTCCTACGAATGGGTGCTAGCAAACAACCAAAGGGAGTCAGTGCTTCCTGTGAGTGGTGGCTCACAAATAGATTGATGTTATAGAGTAGGTGCTCTTGTTTTACATCAATAACAACAACAATATTTGGTGGTTTTTTCCTAAAATGGTTTTCACGTAAAACCTTTGTGTCTCATGTGTATGCTGCTCTTATGTGTGCTTGTATGTTGCTTTCATATTGTTGTCACTTCATATGTTGCTGATGGTTATATGTATGGTTTCCAAGTTTGAATAAGAAATATAATTTGACATTAAAATTTAAATTAGCCTTAATACTAATTCACCCCCTCTCAGTATTAAGATTGTTTCCAACAATTTGCCCAATAGTAATGGGTGCTACAACGGTTATTTGATCCCGCCAAAGAATACCAACAATATCACTAAGGGATTGGCCTAAGGCAATTTATTAATAAAAGAATGAAAATTTACATACGCTTCTCTCATGCACGGTGAACCTACAAATGACCCTCCATGCGCTTTAAATAGAATTCATGGACCAATCGGGTGTCAAGCCACGGATCAAGTGTCAGTAATACCGAGGAGAGAATGAACCGTCGGATCACTACATATCGTGACCGTCGGATTGTAAGTTACAAAATGTACAACGGTAAAGAAACACACTTTATCTAACTCTATACCTAACTCTATACTAGACCAAGTTGAACTTAACTATTTCCTATGTGTCGGAATATCCTAACAAGGTATTGGCTAAGGCTACAACTATATAAGGAGATGGAGATCAAGGTGTTATGTGTAACTAATGTGTTATACATGTGTGATTTGATTTGCAATAGGTGTGTACCAGGGATCAAGGAGAAGACTTAGATATGGAAGATATGAAAGTATGTTGACATATATGCTTGATTGGTTTACTTGTTGCAAATGTCAAAGTATCTAATAATGATGAATATATAATTATAATTATGTCGTGATCTAAATGAATTATTTAGAAGTCTATAATTCTGATAGTAAAGGTTGTGGAGAGTGAAATTGTGTTTGCAACGAATGTTTTCATATCTGTATGATGGTATGTTTGGGCATATTCACGTACATACGCAGATCCATATCTGTAGGGTCGTGTATATATTCTGCCAAATTTTTTCTTTCAGTACGATTAGATTTGTACATGGGTGTTGTAAATTGGTGTACATACATGAATATGCCTTGTGGAAGTGGCATATACAACTAGGGTTTGAACTAATGCTTGATGTTTACAGTTGATGATGTCTGGTTTATTTGTTGTTGTCTGTAAATGATGTCTTTGTCATGATGATTTGTGTTTAAAAACGTTGATTGGGTTCAATTTATTGTGGAATGGAACATTGATTGGTAATGATGCTACAATATGATCTATGATTGGTTTAGTGGTTGATTCGGAAATGTGTGATTGATTCAGTATACAATTCAGTGGTTGTGTAACACCTTCCACATTTACCCAAGCTAATCGGTCCAGTGGGGAAAACATGTGACAAAGAGTTACTATTATATGATTCAACCTCTTAGATCACCTTAAGGAAGTAGAACCAACGTACCAACATTTTAAAGACCTCGCTTAGGAGCTACAAAACCTCTAGGAGTCAACCAACCCCTCTAGGTCTCCAACCCTTGAGAGAACTTGCTTCTTGATTGAACTATGTTGGAAAATCAAAGTAATTATATTAGGGTTTGATTATCCTTTCTTGATAATTACTTGTGAGTGTGTTGGCTTCTTTTACTTCTTTATTATATTATATTTCATCAAGCAATTACCATATTATGTGTATGAAGATCACAATACAAGAGACACAAGATATAGGCACATGCCAGGGAAAAACCCCCCTCGAGGGGAAAACCCAGTCAAGATAATTCTTCCTTTCAATAATATTCTTTGAGACTCTTCACCCTAGACTAAGACCAGACTTTCCATCCACACCAAGTCAACCTCTTAGATCTTCGACCCCTTCCAGCAACTTCGATGTTCGAATGGAAAATGGCATCCGCCCATGGAATTTACCCATGGTATTGTAAGTGGCATCCACCCATGGTATTTATCCACCCATGGAATTTACCCATGATATTTTAAGTGGAATCCAACCATGGTATTGTAAGTGAAATCAACCCATGGTATTCATCCACCCATGGTATTTACCCACCCATGGAGTTTACCTGTGGTATTGTAACCAAAATAGGCTACAAGTAACAAGTTGCATTTTGTAAAAAGAGAGATTGTCCGCCACAATGTAGCCTTTATAGTTATTATATGTTTTAATTAAAAATGTTTCCTTGTGGTATTGTTTATTGCGTGTTCTCATCTTTTGCTTCTGGCATTTCAAATTTTCAGATCTAGGGGGCCTCCTCCCCAAGATCCATTTCAATGTTTTAGATCTTGGGGGCCTCCCCCCAAGATCCAGATTAGTGGTATCAAAAAATGTTATGATTCCATGGGAATGAGGGTTCGATGCATATTTCATTATCAAATTTTTGTATAAATATTCAACAAACTTTAGGCATGTGCTACGACCTTCACATAGCACTTTCTTGGGCAAAGCAAGAAAATATTTTCTTTTTTCATTTTTTTGCAACAATTGTTTTGGGCGGTGATTTTTCAGATCAGATATGAAACTTTGGTGCAAAATTTACAAAAATAAATAATAGATCTGGATTACTTGTGAAAAAAAAACCCAAATTCAAAAAAACAATCAACTGAATTGGAGTTCGAATGAGGGAGATATCACTGATTTAAAATCAACTATATTGCTGAAATTTTTCTAATGACAATTCGTGGACGACGGACCTCCTATTATTTTTTGTAGTTTTTGTGTATAATTTCAAAAATATGATTATATATTTGAGCTCCTCTAAAAAAATCAGCCAATTTAAAAAAAAAAACATCGGTCGAATTGGAGTTCGAATGAGGGAGACATCGCTGATTTAAAATCAACTATTTTTTAGAACTTTTGTGATGACAGAATAGTTGCAGCACGAATCTGAGTTTCCAGATTATCTTGATAGGGATTTCAAATACATGGGAAGATGTAGAATGGTCATTTTGTTTCCAAAAACAAGTTATAATAAAGGTTTTGAGTTATATTGACTGAGTCATGTCCATTTTAAATTTGGAGCAACATTTAGAGTGGGTTCCCTTTGGAAACGTGCCCACCCACTTCGCTTTAGTAGGCACCTGCTTCACATTCATCAGTTTCAGCATAGCAGCATCTGGCTTGGGTTCTGTTGTAGCGTCTACAACCACCCTCCAAAATTTTGGCTTGCACCCATTTCGGATTCTCCCTTGAAGAGTTTCAGTTGATGACTGCACACACCCGGGTTCACTCCATGAGCTCGTGTGAGTCTTTTCATTTGTCTTGATTGTTTATTGCACTCAAGTCTCTGCATGTTGATGTCTAAGTCATGCTTGCGACCATGTTCTGGTTATGCTCAAATTCTTCGCTTCGTGTGTGTTTGTTGTGTTCGCCATGAAATCATCTGTTGCACTCACACACGGAGTCACATTCACAGTTGCACAATCGTCGTTTCGATCATGAATGATCAATCACAAGTGTGGTGCTTGTCACTCACACCGTCGGTCAATCATGTTGAACATATGTGTCTAGGTGGTTTGGTCGTTTCATCGTCAAGTCATACGAGTGTGTGTTCGTATGATCACCTATGCATCTTTTGACTGTTCACAAACTTAGTCATTTTCGCTGAAGTACTGGCAACCAAACTCCTCACTGACAGCCAGACCATCACCCTGCTTTCGACTTGATCAACTGTCAGCCAGGAAAGTGCAAAGCACCAAGCTAGCCTTTCAAGCTGTGCTGCCCACAATCAACTCAAACGACACTCATGCTGGCCACCCAGACATTCGACCGACTGTTCATCTCGTAAATTGCGCAGGGCTCATGAGCAGGTCTCCTGCTACCCATTAGTCAGCTCAGCTCAAAAATTGCGCAGAGATGATTAGCAGGCTGGCCTCCCGGCCTTAGTGTAGTTTTCCCAGCTAGCAGCTCCCAACAGTAGACTACCTGTTCCCTCCAGGAATTGTGCAGTTTCTACTGCTAGTGACTGAGTATCCAACTGGAAGTTCCCTCTGGGAATTACGCATTTCTGGCTACTAGTGACCCCTGCAGCCACCTAGCAGTTCCATCTAGGAATTGCATAGTTCTAGCTGCCAGTGACCCCAACAGCCCACTGTCAGTTCCCTCTAGGAATTGGACAGTTTTGGCTGCCAGTGACCCTAGCAGTCAACTGGTAGTTCCCTTTGGGAATTCCTCGGTTCTAGCTACCAGTGACCCCAGCAGCCAACTGGAAGTTCCCTCTAGGAATTGCACAGTTCTGGCTACTAGTCTCCTAGGCAGTTCCCCAGAAAAATTGCACAATCCCTGCCTGCTGACCCTTCATGCAGCGCGACCCGTTCCTTTGGAAAATTGTGCAAATTTGGCTATCTAGCCCCTGCTGACTGTTCGTTCTGGAAAATTTGCAGAGCATGCCTACCCTACCCTACTATAGCCCGGACTGTCCCTCCCAAAATTTGCACAATTTTTCCTCCCAGCCGAGACAGACCTTGCAGACAATCACTGTCGACTCAGAATGTCTGCCTCCATCCCTCAGTGACTCTTGCACAATTTTCATCAGCAGTTGCTCGGAGCCATCACCCTGCATCACAGCCCTGCTACCTCTCCTGGTCACTCGCATCTAAATTATCATATGTCATGGTAGACTAGGAGGTTTTGGATTTGATGTCATCTCGTCATGAGTGACTACAAGTACATGTACACCAACAAACATGTCAAGACAACGAATGAGATGAACGAAGGGAACACATGTAGATGGATAGGTTCACAAACAGATGAATGAACGAAGCATGTGAAGAGGATGAACACAATGAACATGCACCTTCATGAACAAGTGAGCCTGTCAAGCCTTTCAACTTGAAAGTAAGGAACAACATGCTAGAGCTTCATCAAGTGAACCAAGGACCATCGAAGACTCTGTGCACTTCACCATGCAGAGGTGAAGCTATGATACACCATGAAGACATCCATCACTTAGCAACACTATAGCTCGACATGCACTCTAGCAACAACATGAATGTACCAGAATTGTCATGTCATGTGATGAGTCATACTGCCCACATCTCCACTATGGGCTTGTTGTCAACTAATGTGATGTAACGTGGAAGTCCAAGAGACCCACTTTTTGAACATAGAGTCATGTAAGTCGGAAAGTCATGGAAGTCGAATGGTCATGAGGGTAGTCGAACAACCACAAGGGTCAGTTTCACCCTTGGCTATAAATACCCCCTTCATTTGTGTTAGAAAAATTATATATATGATAGAGAAATGCAAGACATATAATATGCGGAAGAACACAAACACATAAAACCAGAGAGACACAGATATATGTGGTTCACCCAGTTTGAGCTACATCCACCTCGAACAACCAGTCCTTCCTTTCTATTATCCAACAAAATGAAGAGACACAACCTACAACAGATCCGCTGTAATATCCTCTATTTTCTCTCACAGTCTCACCTCTCCGTTTCTCGCTCAAAGAATACACATCTATTGCACAACCTCAATACAATGCCCTCATACAAAGAGAGGGGTTGCCTTCTAGGGCAGAAAAACCCTAAACTAAACATAAATTATACCCTTAGATCATCCACCTAATGAACGACCCAGATTGACTAGAAATTGCTATACTTTTACAAGTCCCCCCCACACCCCCCCGCGTGGAAGGGTGTACAATATTCCTAGGCTATACATCTAGCTGAAACAAAGACCTCTAAATAATCATGCTCCACACCCAACAATTTGTACATGACAAGAATTTTCACCTCATCTCCTCCCACATACCCAAGAGAGTCTGTAATCTTTTCTTTGAGGAGTAAGTAGTGGCTCCAACGCCCCACTGATGGGGTTAGTAATGTATAGTGTAACAATGTGTCTTGGAACTTTCACTTAATTCAGAAGCCTATCAACAGGCCAACATGTTTTCACACATGTACTTTATTTTTTGTAAGATTGATATTTAACACTTGTAATGCATGTTGCTTTAACCATGTTTTCTACATCTAAACTGATTCATTTGTTGTAATGCATAATCTATTAATGGAAATGTGTTGTATATGCTATTAATGTTGTCCTGTCCGTTTTGACTACTTTGCTGGACATCAGACAGACCTTTCACATAAACCTTGTTGTAACAACCATTGCACTCGTCTCATACTAATCCATGAGTGTTGTACATGTTATCTTACCTTGTGTGTTGTGACTGCCGCATCCGAGTGGAATGCTTTGCCAGAAGCTATGTATGTCCTTTGTGTTGTGCGTTCCTAGTTGAGTTGGGATTGATCCCTTTCAACCTGGAACTCACCTTCACCTTTTTTCCCTCACAGTGAAACAACCATTAACACAAGTACACTTACACTCACCAGGCACGTGAACCTCACTTCTCGAAGACAAAGTGAACCACTCTCCTGTGCTGACAAGCAAGAGTTGAGGGAAATTCTTAAGACAATGGAAGTTGGGCCATCATACCGAATGAGACTTCCACACCAAATGGTGTGAGGTCTTGTTGGGAATTCATACTGGGGTGATCCCCTGAATGTTGGCGGGTCCAACATCATCAACATTTCTGGTGCTAGAAGGAGGGTAGCCAATTTTACATTGATGAAATTCCCCTCACACTCACTCATCAACCATCTGGTCAAGGCAGTAACTCGCAACCCCTCTTTCATGACTTTGCAGTTGGTTACTCCTGACCTCTAGAATTGAACATGAAATTTCATATCAACGCCTTCGCTCCATCCATCCCATCACTCGCCAGTTCGTGAAAGCAGTTGGACTAATCCTAGACGTACAATACCTTCCACACACATCTAAGAAGCCAAAGGCCACTCCCACAGGAGTGGTTGTATCATCGATGGAAGAAGCGGTCCTTTCTACTCTTGAAGGGTTGGAAGAAGCTATTGAAGATGGAGAGGAACCTCCAATCTTCTTTGAAGACAAATAAGGCACTCTTGTGGTCTTGGGATCGAACTCCAGTGTAGGAGGCAGAGGGGAAGACAACAGAGGAGGTGGAGGTGGAGATGAACTGACAGACTCAGATCCGGAACCATAAGATTTAGACAGAGAGGAGGAAGAAGAAGAGAACAAAGAAGAAGAAGAGATGGCTGACCCAAATCTTGAATGGATGACTCAGGGACCATTGGCTCCACCGAATGTTCTACAAAAGATGCTGAAGTTAGCGGAGAGAATGAACATCAAGTTTAACCCTGACAGCACGGTGAAGGCAGAAGACCACTTAGACAACTTCTACCTACAACTATAGACCCTTGAGGTACGTTATGATGATGTAGCATGTAGATTGTTTCCATGTACCTTGGACGACCGAGCAGCTTCTTGGTATCACAATCTTCCACCCAACTCCATACAGAACTGGGGTTCTTTCAAACATATGTTCCTTGAAAAGTTTGTTGATGACAAGACCCCAACCATGCTACTCAAAGAATTGGGAAGCCTCAAGATGGAGGGAAAAGAGAAAGTGAAAGACTTCAATCATAGGTTTACGCATAGCTTGAACAAGTTTGCAGAAGACACCAAACCTCATGACTCCATCACTGTCGACTATTACGCATCTGCACTTCCAACCACCATTGTGTAGTTCGTTAAGCGAGCTGCAAAGCCAACACTGTTAGAAATATGTGAAGAGGCTATTGCTATTGAGAAAGACTTGCGAACCATTGGAGTCATCAAGGATGAAGAATCAACGAAAGACTCCAAGGATGCAAGTAGAAAGACCCAAGCAACAACGAGTAAGGGCAGAGATAAGGAAGCAACTGATATTGAGACCCTCACTCGCCTTGTCAAGAACTTGACCACGGAAATGACCAAACTCAAGCAACGGAAGATAGACACATTCGCGAATAGTCATCCGCCTAGACAAATACAGGCAAGCAATTCATCAACCGGCTCATCAAGCAACAACCATTTAGGTTCCAAATTTGCGCAGAAGCCTATGTTCCAACTCGATCAATGCGTTGATCCCAAGTGCTATTCCTTCCATGAAGAATTTCATCCCGAGAACTCTTGTTTAGATTGGAAGCAAGTTGTTACCTCTGTTTGTACTCATACACTCGATGCTAATGGCGACATACAGGAGCAACCAGAAGACAATGATGACAATGAAGAGGTTGCACCTAATGAAGCACCAAGTTCTATGCATGTGGTGAGCATATATCAGTGTTCACAAGTAGTCTCAAAGATGAACACCGAGAAGTAGCCCTAAAAGAAAAATGATCGTTACAATATTAGGAGTAAAGGGGCTCCCATGACACTTGAGGAGATGCAAGAGAAAGTGAGACGACTGATAAAGAAGGCTGATCCATCAGCTGCCTCAAAGAAACAAACGCACAGTAAGTCCAGGAAGACAATGACAGATAAGAACACATCCATGAGAAGCGAGTTGCAGAACGATCCACTAGACAACACGAGCATCTGTTCCACCTCGGACACCCCGGTGAGTCTACCACCTCTGGATTACAACATAACCGATGACATGAAGAAACTCAAGCAAACATCAGTTTGTTCGAGTTAGCCAAAGTCCAGAGCCAGCGAGATATCCTGCTGCGCGCATTAGGACAAATAGAAACAGACAACGCGACCTCTACCAGCAAGGGAGCATGCACACCTCCCGTATCACAATCCATTGTGCTAAATACACTTTGGATGGAAGAAGCAAACTCAGGTTGCCCCCTATTCCTGCTTTCATTCATTTTTTCAACTACAATGTCCACAACTGTTTGGTTGATTCTAGCATGACATCCAATTTCATGCCACTCTCCATTGCTAAGAAGATCAATGCACGATGGAGCGAAGCATCTGTGAGAATCATCCAACTTGATAGAACATCAGTACCAATCATTGGTGAACTATGAGACGCAATCATCTGACTATCTCATGAGAGTCGAGTCCACTAGTGCATCAACATAGTTGTTGTAGACATACCAGAAGCATATGGTCTGCTGCTTAGCAAAGACTAGTCCAACGAGCTAGATGGCTACTTTGCTACAGACTGGTCTCACTTATGGCTTTCATACAAGGGCAGATGGAACCAAATCCGGGTGTTATCCGAGAGGTATATGAAACACAATGTCACTCCCCTTAATGACGAAAACAAACCATTGGCCTTTGCAAAACTCATGTTTGGCAACTGCCTCCTGGAAAAGACATTGGAGTATTGTCCTGAATGACATACTTCAACACCGTCAGACAAGCAGTTGGGAATCCTTCCTTGCCCAACTAATGAGAATGAAACTTGTACAATTTGTTTTTTTGTTAGTAATAGTAGTCGCAACAACGGTAGCAATAGTAGTACCAGTACGCCAAATGGTCCATGTACAGAGAAGTTGTGGACCATGAGTCTTGACAAACTAGGAACACATGATGACTCAAGGACTAAGTGCATCTCAGTCATTCAAAAGAATGAACAATGCATGATTTCAAGCTGTTTGAAGTTCAGAGTCACAAACAATGATGCTAAAGCAGTCATGCTGAACACATGAAGGACCAACACCATGAACGAACATAGCAACTTGGGAATCCACCATGATCTGAAGATGGCTAATCTCGGTACAAGTCATACTACAATAGCAATCAATATTTGACCGCTTGATCAAATAGTACCGTGATGGGCCTAAAAGAGTTGATGATGACCTGAGTACCCACTACATGCTAACAATCGAACATGAGATTCTAGGTAAAGGAGAAGACAAGCCATTACAGAAAAAAATAGGTAACACATACATGTTGTTTGTACTTATTTCACCAAATATATTGACTACGATTTTAAGTGGTTGGATTGCTTGCAAAGTTCGTCATCACACTTGGTTTTCTGATCTAAATCCTGCACATAAGAAATATGGGAAGATCTGCTCACACATTGACTTCATAAACTTGAACCCTTTTCGGAGTAAAAACAACTACCCTGTGCCATCATCTGAGTCCATGTTGCACATAGTACGTAATACAATGGTGTTGTCTTCACTTGAAGGTCTTATGGAATGCCACCAGGTTTTGGTAGTAGGGCTCAGTGGACTAGCATTGATCCATGAGAAACTTGGCTCATACACGTATCATTTGCAATCACTTGATGGGAGAATTGATAATCTTCCTATCAATGGCCAAGTCCTCAAACATTAGTTCGGTAGGTCGAGCCACGCCCGTGCCTTGTACATAGCCTGCTTGCTGCTTGTTGTTTCATTTTGTTTGTTCTTCTTATTATCTTTGTTTTTGATCTATTTTATTTTGCTTACTATTTTTATTCACGTGCATTTTGTTTGTTTGATATATTACTATTTTGTTTCCGAAAACAAGTGCTGCCAACTACTACGTTCTAGGTTTTGAATAGAGAATGTGGCTGAAATTTGAAGATACTTGTGACACTACAACACTTGTCTAGTATTGTGTCCATTTTCTCTGTGTTTAGTTACAACCTTTGGCCAATGAAGTCCTGATGGAAAATATGAACCGTTTGTAAGGGAAGTTTTGGTCTAACTGTGAACCTGTGTCCACACTGGGAAGCCCCATGCCTGTACTCAACCTTCTGCTCTATGTGTTGAAGCTAATCCAACTAGTAGAAACGGAGAAGGGGAAAAATCTAAATGAGAAAATCTATGTCAGAGGTCTTACATGCTTCTTTGAAGGAACAACCTCTTCTGCTCTCAATAAGTCGGGATCCCTCTTCTGCCCCAAAAATAAATAAGTGCCTGTGCATAGTTCTCTTGAAAAATACAAAGGCAAAAGAAGAGAAAGGCTGCCTGTGCAGAGAGGTGAAGCATGCAACTCCATCGGGGTACTGACCAAGTACGGTGGTAGTGAAGCAATGTATGTGTTCCTGCGTGACTCTGTTAGGGTACTGTCTAGGCCTGTTGGCAGCAGAGCAACACAAGAGATGAAAACTTATACTCTGAAAATCTTCAACTTGCGAGCTAAACTACCCTTCCCAGATTTGAAACATTGACATTTAAGCTAAACTCTTGATTGTGTTTGACTGAGTTGGCAAAGGGGTGAACCATGTATATCCATGGGGTAAGTGGAGAAACTGAAGTAATATGCACAATGATTCAATATTCCTCGAAATACCAAAGCCCTGTGCTAGCCATGAACCAAAACAGAGAAGTTGGAGTTCTAACCACCCTCCAAAATTTTGGCCTGCACCCATTCCAGAGCCTCCCTTGAAGAGTTTCACTTGATGACTGCACACACCCGGGTTCACTCCATGAGCTCGTGTGAGTCTTTTCATTCACCTTGCTTGTTTATTGAATTCAAGTCTCTGCATGTTGATGTCTGGGTCATGCTTGTGACCATGTTCTGGTTACGCTCAAAGTCTTCGCTTCGTATGTGATTATTGTGTTCTCCATGAAAGCCTTTGTCACACTCACACATGAAGTCACATTCATTGTCGAACAAACGTCATCTTGATCATGAATGATCAATCACGAGTGTTGCATTTTTCACTCACACCGTCGGTCAGTCATGTTGAACATGTGTGTCTGGATGGTTTGGTCATTTCATCGTCAAGTCATACAAGTGTGTGTCCATATGATCACCTATGCATCTTTCGACTATTCACACAATTAGTCATTTTTGTTGAAGTACTAGCAACTAGACTCCTCACTAATAGTTGAACCATCACCTTGCTTTCGACTTGATTGACTGTCAGCTAGAAAAGCGTAGAAGCACCAAGCTAGTTCTTTCAAGCTGTGATGCCTGCAAGCAACTCAAACAACACTCATGCTGTCCACCTGGATAGTCGACCGACTATTCATGTCAGAAATTGTGCAGTGCTCATGAGCAGGTCTCCCGTTGCCCATCAGTTAGCTCAGCTCTGAAATTGCAGAGAGATGATAAGCAGGCTGGCCTCCCAGCCTTAGTGCAGTTTTCCCAGCCAGTAGCTCCCAGCAGTAGACTGCCTGTTCCCTCCAGGAATTGCTTAGTTTCTGCTGCCAGTGACTGAGCAGCCAATTGGTAATTCCCTCTGGGAATTGCGCAGTTCTAGTTGCCAGTGACCCCTACAACCACCTAGCAGTTCCCTTTGGGAATTGCACAGTTCTGGCTGCTAGTGACCCTAACAACCAACTGTTAGTTCCCTCTAGGAATTGTGCAGTTTTGGCTGCCAGTGACCCCAACAGCCAACTGGTAGTTCCCTCTAGGAATTGCGTAGTTTTGGCTACCAGTCTCCGGGGCAGTTCCCTAGAAAAATTGCGCAATCCCTGCCTACTGACCCCAATAGCCAACTGATAGTTTCCTCTGGGAATTGAGTAGTTTTGACTGCTAGTCTCCTGGGCAGTTTCCCGGAAAAATTGCGCAATCCCTGCCTGCTGACCCTTCATGCAGCCTGACCTGTTCCTCTATAAAATTGCACAAATTTGGTTGTCTAGCCCCTTCTGACTGTTCGTTCCGAAAAATGCACAGAGCATGCCTGCCCTATCCTCTTGCAGCCTAGACTGTCCCTCCCAAAATTTGCGCAATTTTTCCTCCCAGCTGAGCTAGACCTTGCAGACAATCATTTTCAACTCAGAATGTCTGTCTCCATCCCTCAATGACTCTTGCATGGTTTTCATCAGCAGTTTCTCGGAGCCATCATCCAACATCACAACCCTGCTACCTCTCCTGGTCACCCACATCCGAATGATCATGTGTCATGGTAGAGTAGGAGGTTTTGGATTTGATATCACCTCATCATGAGTGACTGCAGGTATAGGTGCACCAATGAACATGTCAAGATGATGAACAAGATGAATGAAGGGAGCACATGCAGATGGATAGGTTCACCAATAGATGAACGAACGAAGCATGCGAAGTGGATGAATGCAACGAACATGCACCTTCGCGAATAGGTGAGCTTGTCAAGCCTTCCAACATGAAAGCAAGGAACAACATGCTAGAGCTTCATCAAGTGAACAAAGGACCATCAAAGACTCCGCACACTTCACCATGTGGAGGTGAAGCTACGATACACCATGAAAACATCCATCACTCAACAGCACTGTAGCTCGACATGCACTCCAGTAGCAGCATGAATGTACCATAATTGTCATTTGAAGTCATGTCGATTCAAGTCATGAGTCGTGCTACCCACATCTCCACTATGGGCTTGTTGTCAATCAATGTGATGTAATGTGGAAGTCCAAGAGACCCACTTTTTGAACATAGAGTCATGTAAGTCAGAAAGTCATGGAAGTTGAATGGTCATGAGGGTAGTCGAACAACCACAAGGGTTAGTTTCACCGTTGGCTATAAATACCCCCCTCATTTGTACATGACACGACTTTTCACCTCAGCTCCTCCCACATAGCCAAGAGAGTTTGTAATGATTTCTTTGAGGAATAAGTAGTAGCTCCAACGCCCCACTGATGGGGTTAGTGATGTATGGTGTAATAATGTGTCTTTGAACTTTCACTTAATTCAGAAGCCTGTCAACAGGCCAACACGTTTTCACACATGTATCGTATTTGTTGTAAGACTGATCTTTAACACTTGTAAAGCATGTTTCTTTAACCATGTGTTCTACATATGAACTGATTCATTTGTTGTAATGGATAATCTATTAATGGAAATGTGTTGTATATGCTGCTAAAGCTATCACATTCATGTCGACTGCTCTGCTAGACATCAAGCAGACCTTTCACATGAACCTTGCTATAACAATTGTTGCACTCGTCTTGGACTAATCCATGAGTGTTGTACGTGTTATCTTACCTTGTATATTGTGATTACTGCATATGAGTGGACTGCTCCACTGGAAGCTATGTATTTCCTTTGTGTTGTGCATTCCTAACCGAGTTGGGACTGATCCCCTTCAACCTCGTGTTACGGGAATAAGTACCCTAGCGCTTTGGGTTGAAACCCCAAGAGAGAAAGAGAAAAATACGGTAAGAAACACTCATACAACTCAGGCAACATGCTTATATAAACAAACTATGCGATAGCGATCATACTCGGATGTCCATCATTTGGGTAGTTCCAGCAGGGTTCAGACCCTTTGCAACTCCTAGTGATCTTCGAATCTGCAAATCAACCAATCTGAACATACATAGCAGCATATAGATAAAGCATCTTAATGAAATCAAATTTATATCATATAATCAAGATGATTAGTTATACATGAAAATAACATTCATACATGAATTACAACAGTATCTGATGCATAAACAAAGTTAATCGTATGAACAAGGCAATGTTTCTTTTTATTGTAGAAAGCTATAACCAACATGGAGAGAATTCACCTGAGTCTTCTTCTTCCAGCTCCAAGCGGAACTGTCCTCCAGATCCATCCGGTCCTAGTCTTCAACAACCTCTTTCCATAACCAATACCATGATATCTCAAGCAAGTGGGAGAATATCAACACTCAAGGAAACAAGGGTCTCCTGAAACTTGGGGAAGTACTTGAAGCAAAGGGATACTTCAAACTCAGTCAGGGATAATCTTATTATAGTAATTCTATCTCTTCTCCTCCTTAAGGCCTTCCAATAGAAGTCTATTTATACTTCTCCCAATTAGTTTTTTAGTTGGGAAACAGTTGGGCCACGGGAACTAGGAGGTAATCAATAGGTAAAACCCTTGAACTCCACCCATAGTTAATGAAATTTAATTTTTTCAAGTGTTTTAACACATATATGCAAGTTGGGTATTGACTAACTCGCGTGTACACACTTTTATCATAGGGAAAAGTAGTATACAGGGAATAAAACACTGTTTTTAAAATATTTAGACCAAGTCTGGAAGGAGGGGTTGCCCTAGGTCATAAACCAAGCATCACAAGTACCAAGGGTGGTATTTGGAGCTATAACAGATGCCCCCTAATATATGAGGTTAGAAGGGGTACATGATGGCTGAAATGTATTAAGTATATGGAAAGGAAACTTGTCGAGACTGAGAAGGATTTCACCAGAATTCAGCCGGCCAAGCCATCAAAAAGAGATAAGAAAGAAATAGTTGTCTAAGGCGGGCATACCTATGCTCATAGAAAGTAAAGCATGTCCGCATATCAAGTATAAGTGGATCCACTATGCATACAAGTATAAAGGGCTGAAAGTACATAATGGATCATCTGATCGTGATCGAAAAAGTACATGTCTGAATATCACATATAAGAAGATGATCAATGGAGCTGAAAGATGAAGCCGATCACTGATGTCAAAAAATGATCCCAATAGTACCAAATGAACATGATGGAATAAGATGATACTACATCGCAAATCTGATGCCAACATATAATATGTCGCTATGAAGGACTACAACGTATAAGGTGAATGGTGTCGACTAGTAGTAACAAGAGCAACTAACAAGTGAACCAAGACATGCTGATGCAACCCAAGGTCTTCACTGACTGCCATGGTACATTTCTACACAATAGGAATAAATGATCTGAAGTCGACCACGTGAGAAATCATTTTATCGATCATTGATGCATACCGTTAACAAACGCGAGACTACTCACCGATAATGATAATGAGAGTCAAGGTACCTAGTACAATCTAACAAGTGTGAATGAATGAGCTGAAGTCGAACACCTGGAAGAATCTATCAATCAGGGGACAATGATGGTTTCCCACTATCGATAGTTAAGGAATCTGCCATTGATGATTGCAAACCCCAAGGTACTGCCAAATGGACTCTAGATCTTTGTCCCAGAGCAATGAGTCGTGGTCGATAGGAAACGATCTGCTAGAAGGAAGGCATTAAGGCACCCTTCATCAATCTAGCGCGAGTGTAACCCATAGGCCAATAATGTGGAAGGAATCGAACGAAAAAAGATGTAGTAACCCAACCGAAGCACATTTCCGACGTACACAAGATGTAACTAGCGCATGATAGAAATCTCTGAACTAACCAATAATGAAAGCTAATATAGAGGCGAGGAATCCACCAATAGGGTCAAATGGAAACCAAGGCACTGCACGAATTCCAATGTGTGTTAATGAAAGTTGATGTCGAACACAAGGGAAACCACTCAGTCAAAGACCCATGATATTGATTAATGCTGAGCACAAGGTGACCTATCAATAATGAAAATAGGGCTAGGGTGTGGCTCTAGGCTTGCCCTTAGAGCAATATGTCATCGTCGATAACGACAAGACCCGCCAACAAGAAGTAAATGGAGACCTTCTCAAACTAGTATGAGTAAAGTACCAATATAACTAATGTGATGACAAACACGACACTGACAACTAGGGATGGGCGACTGAAAAATAGGTCAAGAGACACTGCAGAGAGGTCAACTTAGGCTTACTTCCCTTGAACAAAAGCACAACTCAATGATGACTATATGGCAGCATATGATAACTCTGTATAAGTTCATCATGCAGGAGGCATGAGCGAACTCTCCATATGATTGGAAGAGGTAACCAATCAGAGGAGAACTGACTTAATAACAAGGTTAAGGCGTAGCTAAGTCAAAGTAAATCCCGTCCAAAATGAAGGAGAGATTTTATTTTGAGTGCTTTGTTCAAGGGCGACATGATTGATTGTCGCTGCCAACAATATATGGAGATGTTGTCCCGTTCCCGCTCTTTTTGGAATATATAATTGTTTTGTCTTTTTCTTTAAGCTGGAAAAAGAATAAAAGAATTCTATAGTATAGTGGAAAGAACGAGTGTTAGAGAAGTAGATTATCTAGTTCCTGGGATGGGAACAATCCTATGCTCAATGTAGGGAGGTGAAACTAGTCAAGGACACTCAAATGGATTTTCCTTCCATGGGTCAAAGGGTGTGTCAAGTTGCAAAAGCTAAGTCATTGCATGGTTGATTTTGTAGAAGACATGATCAAATAAGTGGCTTAAACATGAGCCCAAGTGAAGCTAGCTCAAGGCCAAAAGGTGCAAACAGTCAAAATGCAATGCAGCAGTATAACTCAACACAAAGAAGCTTCTAGCGTATAAGGCCAGAAATAAGAGTAGAAGCAAGGAGAATGTGTCTTCAACGCACAAGTCATGGCGGGACTAAAGAGGACTCTTGAGCCTACTCAATATAACAACATGGGCAACCAATGTCAGTGAGGTTCTAACTACGATGCCCATGTAAAGGATGGCTCTACCATCACATCATGATTTCAAAAAATGGTGAGTGAACATGGTTTGCTAACCAAGACACGATGGGGTTGACCCTATGGCTAATGTATAGCTGAACGGAGGCTAGTATGCAAAATGCAATGGAAAAAATGGTTTCCCTAACCTATATGGCAGTAAGTGAATGATACTTGCCATGACAGGTTAGCGATCATGGGACTGAAATAGGATCTCGAAGAAGTGTCCAAAATATCCTAAAACAATAACCCATTCTCGACAATGCAAGCCCACAAGTCAAAAAATTCATGAGATGAAAAATCAAGTTTTGAGATTTTTTTTTTTGAAATTTCAAAGCTATATATTGACTTTTAGACTCACAAAATTTTCATTTGGATTTGGAAAAAGGCTGTGGATAAAAAAGGGAGCAAACTTGCCTCTGAAGAATTCGACCGTTCAAATCATGCCAAAGTTACCAGGTAACCCTCAAACCATACTTCCAATGTTTTATGATACTTTTTAGAAGTTTTAATTAAGATTTGACCATGGGAATTCATGTCAAAAAATCCAACTCTACGTACATGCGGGTTGGCTGTGACCAACCCGCGTATACGACGACCCTACACGTGACTGTGTGTAAAGGGAACTCACATGTATGCGAGTTGAAATTCAAACACAAATTCTAACATTTAAACTCATTTCTTTTCAGGATGACCATCACATGGAGAGAGAGAGAGAGCATACCACAATTGACAATGAGGTAATGAATGACCAGACTGTACTAGATGCATTGAGAGGGTGCGACTTGTTGAAAATTTTCAAAATGCCAAACATGAAAGCGAACACACGCCTGCTCGAATTACTGATCCACTACTAGAGTGTGGAGGATGATGCCTTCATAATAGATCAGATGCCTCTCAGGATTGAGGTGGAAGAAATCTAATTTATCACAGGTCTCTCCCAAAGAAGGGAGGTTGTGCATTCGACTGACAGGACACAGAGTTGTCTTTCAGTAGAAGATTATGTACACATATACTGTCATGGGTATCCGGAAAAGATTGGAAGTCAGATTCCAATCAAACACATGGATAGTTTATCTCTGAGGATTCTACTATTTACTATTGCCAGGGTAAATAGATCAACTTCACTACATCAGGCTTCACTGGTGTCCATAAGCCTCAGAGTGGAATGCCTAACCACTGTTTTCAATTGGTGCACACCTTTTCTAACCAACATGAAGAGCCAACTGACCTCCATTTAGAAAGGTCAGACTAAAAACTTTGGATATGGGATCATTTTATGCTCCTTCTTCTTCGAGAAGGTACCTGGGCTACGTCCCAAGGTATCTGTCTCTATCAGCAACCCGCGAGATCCACGGATGGGTAGATGGGCTGACTTGATGATATGCCTTGGAGGTAGGGACGTGCCGAGGACGACTTTTGATGATGATTTTTTCGCCTGGTGGGACCAACAAATCATCGCAGTCGACAACTACTGGTATGCTGGTATGGATTTCCGAGGAGATCCAGACTTGGTGTTGCCACCAAATGCAACATGGGGAGACATAGGTATCAATTTTTAAAGTCTTTGTCAATTTTTAAGATTTTTTTCTTTTTTAAATATGAAATGAACTTAAAAATATTTTTGATGGGACAAAATACTGACAAAATGATCATGTTCCAAATGTGGGTCCAGTGAGACCAGATGGATTCCCGCAGCAGAGGCATCATAGAAGAGGTGCCTAAGAGGCAGCTGCTGAGAGAGAGAGGGTCTTATATGCAGTCCAAAGAAACTTGGTGAGATTGACTTACCAGGTACCGATGGTAGCCATAGAGGACCTACGTAAGGAGATGCAGTGCCGCGTGGTAGGAATACCACGAGACTGGGTCTGCATACTTCGGTGTGTGGCCAATGCAGTAGTTACCTTCTTAGCCACTCATCTTGAGCCAGGTCGATAGATAGACTGGACATGATTATAGGCATTTAGTCCCGATTCTGTATATTATTTTTTGAACACTTTATGTATACACACACAGTTTTATGATATATATATATATATATATACAGTTCCAAATTTTTGGATGATTTGTTTTTAATTTGATGAATGATTGATATGCCACTCTAAAGCTTGATTAGTGATAGAATCCGCTAATGAGTTTTCAGATCTTGGAATGTGCACATATGTAATATAAACAAGTGATTGTTGCAACACCCTCACTCTCAAAAATTGGTAATATAAATAAGGATCTTCAACCTGATAAATGTTATTTAATTGTGACACTACCAGCTATGAGTCAAGATACACTACCAACGAAACAATTCCATAAGAAATAGCTTCAGATAGTAAATTAATAACGATAGTATATTCAACAATGTTATTTGAAGCAGTACCAATACATACTCCCCTTGACACCATCAACTGACCATATGGATAATAAATCACCCACGCTGTGGAAGCGAGATTCCGAGCGTGCCGACTAGCACCATCAGCGAATTCGAAATAGACCAAGTCATCCATCAACACCTGCCAAAGCAGATCAAAAAAATGTTGATATTACAAAAATGCTCGACAAATATGTACACAAATACAAAATATACAAAGAAGCAATTTCTCAGCCAAGACCTAAGCAAAATACTTCTTGAGGTAGAGCCCTTTTCAGGGCTCCGCCAACTTGTTCCCTTAAAAATCGACTAATTCATAAGCCCCTTTTCCTAAAACTTGTTTTACTATAAAGGGACCACACCACATAGACTTGAATTTGCCTGCCCCCAAGGTGTCTTTATCTTGGTCATAGAACAAGACAAGGTCACCTTCAGAAAAGACCCGAGGATAGATAGATTTATCATACTGAGTTTTAACCCTTTTCTAATGGGCCTCGTTTATTATGGCAGCATTTCGACGTTGCTCATCGAGATGTTCCAAATGAACGAGGCACTCTTCAAGACTAGATGTCTCTCGAAGAGGCTCAACAACTAGCTTAAGGGATGGAATTTCACATTCAATAGGAAAAATAGATTCCAGCCCGTAAACTAACTGAAAAGGTGTAAAACCGGTGGCAGTCTTCACCGAGGTGCAGTACGCCCAGAGAACCGGGTACAAGATGATGTGCCAATTGGAGCGATTTTTGTCAATTGTCCTTTGCAGGATCGTCTTGAGGGACTTATTCATGGATTCGACTTGCCCATTGGCCTGAGGATAATACGGAGACGAATTCTCCTGCCAGAAGCCCAACTTAAGAGCCAATTCAGTCATCAATTGGTTCTGGAAATGACTGCCATGGTCAGTGACAATCTCTCTCCAGATACCAAAATGTGAAATAATTTGATTGAAGAGAAACAATGCTGTTGTTTCAATATTGTTTTTCTAAGTAGGCATGGCCTTAGCCCACTTCGTAAAGTAGTCTACAACCACTATAGTATACTTGTGATTTGCCACTGAAGGTGAATTACAAGTGGTAAAGTCAATGCCCCACTTCGTAAAAGGTCTGACAGTGATAATAGGAAAAAGAGGAGCTGGATGTGTGCCCATCTTCCGAGTATAGACTTGACAAGGGTGGAAATGCTTGACCGCTTCAATACAATCTTTGAAAATTGAAGGCCAAAAGTAGTCGACGTGCCAGATTTTTTGCGTTGTTGCAAGCCCTGATAGATGACCACCACAAGCTCCACTGTGGCAATCATTGAGTATATATTCTGCTTCCTCTAAAGTTAAACAACACTAAGGATTGAATCAACCCCTCGATGATATAATGTATCACCAATGATAACATAGTTTTTAACCAGTAACTTTTGACGTTCATCCTTGGAGGAAGCAGGCGGGAACTTTGAAGTCTGGAGATATATGATGATATCTCCATATTAGGGATCTTGTGAAGAGATGAAGAATAAATGTTCATTTGGGAAACTTTCCTCATAAACAATGTCTTCTTCACAAGGCAGCTCATAAATTAATTCCACAAAAACCAATGACTTCTTAGACTTGGATGACAAGAACTCGAGATTAAATTCTTGCAAAAACAATCCATCGATTGTATTTTCCCCCAATCACTCGCCTACTGAGGACAAACTGAAAAGGATTGACAATCGCTAAGACGAATGTTTTGCATAGCAGAATATAATGACGAAGCTACTGGACAACATGGACAGTTGCCAAGGCCAATTTCTCAATAGGAGAATAGTGTAGTTCAAGACCCACCAAGCCTCAACTCAAGTATTAAATCACATGCTCCGTGAGAGCATCATCCTCCTGAACCAGAACTGTACCTATGGTTGATTCTGCCGCTGCAAGATATAAAAGGAAATATCTAGCATAATCTGGTGGACTCAACAATGGGGTAGAGATTAATGCCTGTTTCAAGGCATCAAACGATCGTTGCACAAAGTCGTCCCATAAAAATGGAACTCCTTTCTTCAGAAAACACATAAATCGTTTAGTTATATTAGCGTAGTTTGCTATAAACCGTCTCAAGAAATTTTCCTTTCCTTGGAGACTTTGAAGTTGTCGGATGGAAGACGGGGGAGGCAACTGAATTATTGCCTCAACCTTGAAGGGATCAACTCGAATCCCTTCAGTTGATACGATGAATCCTAACAACCGACCAGATGTGACCGCAAAAACGCACTTATTTGGATTTAACCGGATTTTGTAAAATCGACATCTTTAAAAGACTAACCGAAGGTGGCTGGGATGATCGATTCTATTTTGAGAACGAGTAGCTAAATCATCCAAGTATGCTTCGATGACATGCTTGATGTTGTGGAAAGCGTAAGACATGGCCCGCTGAAACATAGCGCCATCATTTTTAAGACCAAAAGGCATCTTTTTGTATGCAAAAGTACCCCAGGGACAAATAAAATCTGTCTTATGCTGGTCCTCTGGATGGATAGATATTTGATTATAACTAGAGAATCCATCCATGAATGAGAAAATTTCATTACTCGCACATTCATCAACTATCTGATCAACAAACAGTGTGGGGTAATTGTCTTTCGGACAAGCCTTGTTCAAATCCTTAAAGTCGATGCAAACTCAGATCATTCCTTGCTTTTTATCTACCGAGACTAGATTAGAAACTCACTCCATTAGAGGAATGGGGTATATGAAACACACCTTTAACAACTTTTCTACTTTAGCTTTAATAGTTGCTGCTTTCCTAGGATTGACCAGCCGAAACTTCTGATGAATCAGCTTGGCGTTTTCATACATCTTGATCTCATGCTGGACTATAGATGGATCAACACCAGGCATTTCCTCATAAGACCAAGAAAACACATCTCTAAACTCTTTAAAGAGGTCGGTGTAAATTTGAATCTCTTCAGGGGAACAATTGGCTCCAATGAAGACATTTTCTATAACGTCAGGATTCCTAGAGATGTTTATAGATACGGTTTTTGAGATAATCGACATATTACCTTTGAAAAATAAATGTGTTGGATCCAAAGGGTTTGACATTGTAAAAACATCACTAGTAAGTAGATTGGAGAACCTGGATTTGACTTCCTGTAATGGTGGAAGAAAATATGACCGATGATGTAAATCTTCCCAAGGTCGATCTACACCCGTCATCGCTTATAAAATTGCTTCGTTAGATGGTAAAACTGTATCTAAGCAATCCAGAGCAGAAGTAGAGTCAAGGGTCCAAGCTAGAGCCACATCACCATCTAACTCCTCTTCTGAAAAAGGAGTGGGATGGTTGTCTGCAGAGTTGATGATAGATTGATAGCTAAGCTCTGCTGCAGACATGGGGAATGCCATTCCACCAACTTGACCTCCATCTAATGTGGTCATAGATGAAGGTAAGGTACAAGGATCTGAAAAATAATGAGTTCGAAAGAACTCTTTCCGTGAAGGCCCCTTGGAGGATGAAATTGCATTGATTCTAGCTATAGGAGGGGGAAGATCAAATATATCCATCAAGGAAGAGTACATCCCATCTCCGAAACTCTCTATAGGTTGACGAGGATTATCCACCAATGGAATGGTAGAATTCGAAGTTGCACGAGAATCACTCAGAGAATAATCTATTTGATCAATTTTAACAATTCTCCCCTCGTGAGGAAAACAAAGGATGCGAAATAGAGATGAAATTATGGCGTCCATCATAAATCTAATTTCTTCCCAAGAGGAAGTTGTAATCCAAGTTGGCATCAATGATTTCTACCTCGATATTAACAACCTTTCCTCCAACACATATAGGAAAAGCCAAGATAATTCTGTGTGGCCTATGAGAATGACCATCAAATGTTGTTAAGAGAGATGGTGAAGGAACAACTGAAGGTGATCCAATGGCCTTCCAACATGACATAGACATTATGCATGTGGAAGCTCCCTCATCTATAACTGTCCGAAAAATATTGGTTTTTCGGTAAGTAGACTTTATCTGGAAAGCCATATGGTGAGGAAGTCTCTTTTTGACATTAAACATATCAAAGTGAGCACTAAATATTTTTTTGGATCTATTGCCCTGATTGCCGAAAGCAAAGCACTTCTTTAAGTAGGACACGATTGGAGTACCTCCAATGTAGACATAGTGCAAGGAATTTGAGCCAGATCTTCTACAATGGAGTAGTTCTGGGCTACCCTACCATTAGGCTTAATAGTCGCATGCTTAGCGGAACCTTTCGGTATCCGAGGTATAGACTCAACAAAGGGTCACTGAATATGAAGCGAATCTGTGGTTTCGGGAACATATTTTTTCTTAGATGTTTCTGTTTCACCATAATCGCATGCTCGTGTGGCAACATTGACAAGAGAGTTCATCATATACATATCTGAGGAATTTTCCCCTTCCTGGTTACCCCCTGCAGAGGTACCAATGTTCGAGTTCACGCCGGCAAGTAATTGTTTCCCTTTGGGAAAAGGGTTAGTCAGGATAGCTTGGGAGCTAGAAGACCCTTGCTGCACTAACAAGCGCTGAGCATCGTGAATCTTGGGGCAGAGGTGAGTCAAATAATCTCTATTGCATAACATGCATGGAAATTTAACCTTCTTCTTAGACTCTCTTCTACCCTCACTAGCACTGTTGCCGGGCTTGT
Organism: Pinus taeda; assembly: GCA_000404065.3. NCBI lineage: Eukaryota > Viridiplantae > Streptophyta > Pinopsida > Pinales > Pinaceae > Pinus > Pinus taeda. The sequence goes on from APFE031151066.1 coordinate 97,364, forward strand.
TCACATTACCCTTCCCTTCCTGATTCTTCTTCTTACCTCGTCCCTTCTTCTTCCCATTAGATTGTTGATTTCCTTTGGGGTTAGAAGCCTGGGGCAACATTAATAGACGGTGTTGCCTGATTAGAAGAAGCAGTTTGTAGAGACAACTGCTGCAATTGGTTCAAAAGGTTCACTGTATTTGCATTAATTTATCCAACTATACCATCGGCGTGAGGGCCAGGCTTTAGTTTCGCTAAATCAACCTTGGATCTAGGAGTGTCAGGTAGGATTTTCTGAAGAGTCCCAGACTAAGAATATATCAGTTCTAATTGTTGGGCTCGAAAAATAACCTGCTCTTCCGAAGAAATACTAGAAAGAGAAACATCCTTAGAGATTTCAGGTTGTAAAGATTTTAGAAACCATTTGAGATGGAACTCTGGTAGAATTTTAGCTTTGATAAGCCTCTTTCTCCATCTCCATTCCTGGATATGATCCGAAATGTGAGTTTCCGTGTCTTGATGAAAAAATTGGCCAGAAGTTCAATTCCAACTTCATAACGGACAGCTAACTGAAAATGGTTTAAGAAAATATTAGCCAAATCACTGAAAGAAGTAAAGGTGCCCCCTGGCAACTCTATATACCATTTGGCTACATTCCCTGTTAAGGTACACTAAAATAACCTCAACCTGGTTGAATCATCGATCATGGAGTTTGATGAGCACCATAAATGGAACGTGGTCACATGATCTCTCGGGTCTTCACCATTCTTCCCTTAGAATTTTGGAATATTCGATGGAAGTTTAGTTGGGACCAGAGGCTAAGCTGGATTGTACCTAATTGGATCATTCATCAATTTAGTCAAGTATGGCAGATTAAGCGTGGCTAGAAAAGGAAGTCATGGAGGACCTTGGGAATTCCATCCGGACTGAGCGGGGTTCGCATATGTTTGAAAAGAATGACCTGGATTTTGAAAGGCACCAGGTTTCTCAAAGTAACTTGTAGAACCTACCAAACAAGGGTAATCCTTGTGGTCCAGTAAAACTCGAAGTTTGACCAACTCCGGCCAAAAATCCTTCGTAACTGGTAAAGTTACCCCCTAATGAAGTATTGAAAGGAGCTGATAGCCCCTGATAAGGGTTCCAAGCATTAGCAAAGGGTGAAAAACTTTGTAATGAACTAACCGAGGAATACGACACATTCCCTTGTTCGCCAAAAAACTGATTCCCAGCTCCTATTCCACTAACCGCAGGGTTTTTCCAACTCTGAAAGGGGTTACTACCTTGACTTGTGAAAGGAAAAGGCATAGACACTACTATTAGATTGGAATGTGGTATGTGACCACTTCCAAATGGGAAACCCTGACAAGAAGCCGATCCACTCATCATGGATGTGGAGGAAGTTGATGGTATATTTAACGGAACTGAAGGAATACCTTGAGAGGGCATTCCAAAAGGGAAAAATCCAAATCTGGATGCATTAGCTTGAGAACTTCCACTCATCGATGGAATGGAAGTAGACCCAAATAAGGATGTACTGGGAGTGTTAGAAGGGATGGAAATAGTTCCTCCCCCTTGCATAGATATGGGAGTTTGCATGCTTGCAAAACTTGTGGTGGATGCCATGCTTCTAGCAGTGGTCATCAAAGGGATAAATGTGTGTGGACCTGGGCTTGAAGGCTTGTGATTCAGAGTTCCAACATATAACAATATGTCTGGATGATCAGGAGGGAGAGGATCATTCGGAGCCACAACTGACTTTGAAAGCTCTTCTACTTCAATACTATCTTCCGACTAGAAGAGTACTCGAGAAAGAACTGGTGTGTTCCTCTCTAACTTTGTAGTAGTACCATGTCTATCTTGTGAACTAATGCCCCCAAGTGGAGGATCAATCTCCAATGTGCTTGTTGCCACTGGTTGAAAACCACTCGAAGAATCACTCCTACGCCTTCTAGGAGAAGGCTCTGGACTCGTAGGTGAAAACCCATGAAGTCTCCGAGACTGTCGCGATGGTCGGTCAGCCACTTTGAATTATTTTTATAATATCTACTTACAGACTCAAGAAAATTAAAAGCTAGGTTGACTAGGAGCACAAAACACACACTAAAATGTCCCTAAAAGATATCAAAAATCAAACAACTTCCAAGTATTTCCACTCCGGGTGATTAGGACCGGACACCAAAATACAAGAAAATTAATAATAAGGGCCTTCTGAAAATAGACTGGGGTAATTATTCCCCAGGCCTACTAGCGAAGGTATCAGAGGTAGTTACACTGACCTCTAGACAATAGGCTTTGCCAGTGCAAGCCCCCAAGCTTCGCAAAGGTGCCCTCCAAAAGTACTGCTGAACATGATACAACGTCAACATCAAGTGCCACGGGATTCCCCTCCGTAGCCACCTATGTGGATCCCTAGGATAGGCAAATAAAGACACCAACTCATATCAAAAGCTGGGTAGAATAGTCATGAGGTAGGATTCGACAAGTAAGAGAGGGGGTATCTCTCGTCCTTATCTTCACAAACCCTCGTGCTTAACTCCCAGTCACGGAGCTTTCCCGGTCTCCCTAACACTATTGGATTTCACTCTTTAATTAGACTTCTGTGTTTTACAATTTAGAGTGGCCTTGGAGAGTTTACTCTCCTCTCACCTAATCCAAGGCCCTAAATAAACCTAAAACTTGTTGGTGTATTCTGATGACAATAAAAAAAGTTCTAGTTTATTTTATTAAGCGCTTGATTTTAAATGGATGTTCTTTTAAGTCAAAGGGATAAATGGAAATGAAACCGATTGTGTTTGTATGATGCAAAAGAAATTAATGAAAAACTAACTTATATGAAATGCAATCATTTGTTCTTCGATGAAAAGAAATTTCTACTTGGGTTCTACGAAACTTCTATAAAGCAAAAGCTTTTTCTTTTCTTTTCTTAAAGCACACTTCACACTCACAAAAGCTAAAAAGACTATTGATGCTTTAATAATGCAAAACTACCCTAATGCAAGGTGTACATGAAAATGAAATATCCTAGATTACTCAAAGGAACGAAAGCGATTGTTTATAACTTATTAACAAGCCAACTTAAGTGTTTGAAAAGAATACAAATTTGGAATACAAAATATTTTCCAAATGAGAAGGACAAATCTAAAAAGATCACAATTCACTTTCAAAAAATCAAAAGAAACCAAAGTCAAACTTGAAAAAAGAAGACAAAAACAATGTTTTTTAAGGACTTTTCTCTTTCAAGAAGCAATGAAAACAACATTTTGAAAGCACTCAAAATGCCACTCAATACTCAGAGACCGAAAGAAAAGCACAAGGAAACTTTGCAAGTTACCAATTCAACAATGAATGAAAACTTGAACAAAAAGAGTTTCATCTTGCACTAAAACGACCCAAACAACAACAAAGAGCTTTGAGAAACTAACCAAGAAGTTAGGAAAGAAACACTTTCAAATTCATCAAAAAGAAAATTTCAAAAAACAAGAAAAGGTGTAAGGCCACAAAATGACAGAAAGAAAAGCAAGTAGACCAATAATCAAGCTTGACACAAAGGTTGAAAAAAATCTGTTGTTCCAGAGGACCAGAACAATCAAGAACCTCTATAAGAAGTCTTGTGTGCCAAAACACAAATCATAAAACTCGCTCAAAAGAAAACCTAGGCCAAAAATTTTCAAAGTGGAAGAGAATTCAAAATAGTAAGCTCACTGAATAATGAAATTCTAAAGACAGAAATTGACCACTCAGAAACCAAATAGACCAAGAAACAAATCAATCTGGGCAGAGAGATTTGAAAAAAGAATTTAAAAAATGGTATAGGCGACTGTGTTCAAGCACAGAGGCATGTACACGCGCTTCTAATATAGGAAACTCGTGTATACGTGGGTTCACTTCATAGAAACAAGCGTGTGTACACTACTGTAAACAGAAAAAAGTGTGTATACTAAGCTTTGCAAGAAAAATAAAAAATGAAGCCAGATCAAAAAGATCAGACTTAAGGCTTGAGATTCTACTGGACCAAACAATATTGTCACAGAAAGCAAACCAAGAATTGAGCCCTGATTGACACTGAACAACCCAAACTAGGAATAAAAAGATTGTTATCCCTGGTGGAGTTGCCAATTATGTTATGGAAATAAGTATCCTAGGGGTTTGGGTTGAAACCCCAAGAGAGCAAGAGTAAACTACCATAAGAAACACTCATACAACTCAGGCAACATGCTTATATAAACAAACTATGCAATAGAGATCATACGCGGATGTCCTTTTGTTTGGGTAGTTCCAGTAGGGTTCAGACCCTTTGCGACTCCTGATGATCTTCGAATCTGCAAATCAACCAATCCGAACATACATAGCAGCATATAGATAAAGCATCTTAATGAAATCAACTTTATATCATATAAGCAAGATGGTTATTTATACATAAAAATAACATTCATACATGAATTACAACAGTATTTGATGCATAAACAAAGTTAATCTCAGGAACAAGACAATGTTTCTTTTTATTGTCGAAAACTATAACCAACACGGAGAGAGAGAATTCACCTGAGTCTTTTTCTTCTAGCTCCAAGCAGAACGGTCCTCTAGATCCGTCCAGTCCCAGTGTTCAATAGCCTCCTTCCATAACCAATACCATGATATCTCAAGCAAGTGGGAGAATATCAACACTCAAGGAATCAAGGGTTTCCTGAAACTCGGGGAAGTGCTTGAAGCAGAGGGATACTTCAGACTCAGTCAGGGACAATCTTAGTATAGTAGTTCTATCTCTTCTCCTCCTTAAGGTCTTCACATAGAAGTCTATTTATACTTCTCCGAATTAGTTTTTTAGTTGGGAAACAGTTGGGCCACGGGCACTAGGAGGTAATCAATAGGTAAAACCCGTGAAATCCACCCATAGTTAAGGAAATTTATTTTTTTTAAGTGTTTTAGTACATATACACGGGTTGGGTATTGACTATCCTGCGTATACACGCTTTTATGATAAGGAAAAGTAGTGTACAGGGAATAATACATTGTTTTTAAAATATTTGGACCAAGTATGGAAGGAGGGGTTTCCCTAGGCCATAAACCAAGCATCACAAGTACCAAGGGTGGTATTTGCAGCTATAATACCTGGAACTCACCTCACCTTTTCCTCCTCACAGTGAAAGAACCATTGACATAAGTACACTTACACTCACCAAGCACGCGAACCTCACTTCACGAAGACAAAGTGAACCACTCTCCTGTGCTGACAAGCAAGAGTTGAGGCAAATCCTTAAGACAACAACAACCAAGCCATCATACCGGATGGGACTCCCACACCAAACAGTGTGAGGTCTAGTTGGGACTTCATACCGGGGTGATCCCCTAAATGTTGGCGGGTCCAACACCATCAATAGGTTCTTTGGTGATGTGCGCTCCCACCGCAGATTATGTAGGCAGCTACTACTTTATCAATAGTCAGCATCACGGTTATGGGTCAAACACACAAAATACTTGTCATCAAAGTATATTTTCTAGGCTGCACACTGTTAGTATCACAGTTGGTCACAAGCATTACAGGGTATCTCTATCCTCGGATTTTCGTTTGTCATGGTTATGGCTCATCCACAAACCCACACTTCATCAAAGTCCATTTCTAGGCCACACACTATCAATATAATAGTTGATCACAAGCATTACAGGGTATCTCTATCCTTGGATCTTCATTCATCATGGTTATGGTTTAACCACACAAAACCCTTCTCTTCAGTGGTTCGTCAAATTCAGAAAAGGCTTCTTAGGAGAGTACTTCATACAATGGGGACCACTGCTTCTTAAGGAGGGAGGAATGATCCAAATGGAAAATGGCATCCAACCATGGTATTGTAAGTGGCATATGCCCATGGTATTTATCCACCCATGGAATTTACCCATGGTATTGTAAGTGGCATCCACTCGTGGTATTCATTCACCCATGGTATTGTAAGTGAAATCAACCCATGGTATTCGTCCACCCATGGTATTTACCCACCCATGGAATTTACCTGTGGTATTGTAACCAAAAAAGACTATAAGTAACAAGTTGCATTTTGGAAAAGGAGAGATTGTCTGCCACAATGTAGCCTTTATAGTTATTATATATTTTAATAAAAAATGTTTCCTCGTGGTATTGTTTATTGGGCGTTCTCTGCTTTTTCTTCTGGCATTTCAATTTTTCAGATCTAAGGGGCCTCCTCCCCAAGATCCATTCAATGTTTTAGATACTGGGGGCCTCCCCCCAATATCCGGATAATTCGACTAGGAAACAACTTTCAGAAACAACGAAATCTTAGAAGACTTTGATATCCTAATCTAGCCCATGAAATAGAGAGAGAGAGGCACCAAAAACTCGATTTTCTTCCTCTCTATAGACTTCTCGAAACTCGCACTTCTTTCGACCTCCCGACAACGGACTTCACACTTCTCTAACTCTTCTTGAGATATCGAACTTGCTTGAGAGTTGATGCTCCAAATGATTTCGAACTCATTATATATATATAGGCTTCTTGTGGGTCAAAAAAGGGTCCTTAGGTCGAATTAATCTCTCTTAATCTGACTTGTCATGGAGGGTACATAATTCATATTTGAAACAATACAAAACCTTTTTACATGATTCAAAAGCCCAAGAAAGGTCTCTTTGAATGTACTATGACTCTATAAACTCAATATTAATCCTAGGAGTCCACAATTGGGACTTTGACTAATAAAATGATGACCCAAGCATGAAAACCATGCTTTAATAAGTCATTGTTACAATAATAAAAATTCTTTTCACAAGTACATTACATAATGACTCAAGTACATTAATGAATACCAAACATAGTTACATTTTCTAACACTCCCTCTTAACTAGGGAGGTATTCATAGTGTACAAATACAATGGAAGATCTCAAACTATATGAACCATGAAGAAATTTTAGGCACCACAATGCCATGGACTAGATTCCTGACTAGGGAAATCTATCCAACTAGTCACTCAACAATTTAGGCACTACAATTCCATGGACTAGATTCCTGACCACAAAAATCTATCCAACCAGTCACTTAGCAATTTAGGCACTACAATGCCATTGACTAGATTCTTGACTAGGGAAATCTATCCAAGTGGGACTAAGGTGGACTCAAGGTTTCAACCCCTCTAGGTACCATCAGGCTTACTTGCTAACCACCAACCCAAACATATAGGTGTGTATCCAAAAAAGAGCTCAATAACTAACACCACCTTTTCAACTTTAGGACCTAGACATCAACACAAATTGTTGGCCAGATGTCTCCCCAGCTGATGCTTCACTCACAAATCCTCAACAAATCTCTTCCAATTTCTTATCATCAATACAATCAGCAATATCTACCAAACAAGAACGTTCCTTAGATATTCAAACTTCTTATTAGCAAGAGCCTTTGCTAGTATGTCTTCTACTTGCTCATCTATTGAGACATACTCCAACTCCATGATCCCATTCTGCACCAAGTTCCTAATAAATTGGAACTTATTATTGATATGTTTCATCCTTGAATGAAACACAGGATCTCCAGACATCTTGATACAACTTTGATTGTCATAATTAATCGTAGTAGGACCCAGAGATTTCTTGAACAAATCTATCAGAAGATTCCTTAACCAAACAACCTCTTTTCCTGCTTCACATGTAGCCACATATTCTACCTCGGCACTATTGAATGAAATGAGATCTTGCTTCCTATTCATCCATGAGATCATAACAACTCCTAGACTAAAGCATCCTCTGGTAGTGCTCCTTCCATCAGTCTCACTTCCACCCCAATTAGAGTATGTGAAGCCAATTAGCTTGACTTCCTTACAATCATACTTTAGGCAATGATGTATAGTGCCACGAAGATACCTCAATATATGTTTGGCATATATCTAGTGATAATGAAGAGGCTTCAATTGAAACTGACTAAGAATCATTACTACAAAACATATATATGGCCTAGTGTTTACCAGATACATCAGGGAACCCACCAACTGTCGATATGAGATACTTTGTTATGTTCGAGGTATAGTTCAATGTGGGATTCATTACAGTGCCTAAGCATCTCCTCTATTGGTTGGTTTCACTGATTCTGATTGGGCTGGTGACCCTGATGATCAAAAGTCTACTGTAGGTTATGTGTTCACTCTAGGTTCAGGACCTATTACATGGGCTTGCAAGAAACAAAGTTCCATTTCTCTTTCTTCAGAAGAAGCAGAGTATCGTGGTGCCACCGAATCTAGTAAGGAAGCCTTGTGGCTTCGTCAGATGCTATTAGAGTTTGGCTTTCAGCAGTAGCATCCGACTAGACTTCGGTGTCATAATCAAAGTGCCATTCAAATATGAAAAGATCCAGTCCAACATCAGCGCAACAAACACATTGAAATGCACATGCACTTCATCAGAAAGCTCATTCATGACCATTTTTTTGAAGTGCAATATTGTTCAACAGATGATCAAGTTGTAGACATCTTTACAAAGGCTCTCAAAGAGGCAAAGTTTACTAAACTTCAATTTATGGTTGGAGTTCAGGAAGTGGTCACTAAGGGGGGATATGCTCTAATGCCTCCTTCCTTCTCCTATTGTGTCATATTTGTACATCCTTCAATCTTTTCCCAAGTTGTTCTTAAGGGGGGATGTTAGGATATTTCGACACAGGAAATAGTTAAGTATAACTTGGTATATTTTAGAGTTAGGTAAAGTGTGTTTCTTTACTATGTACTTTTGTAACTTACAATTTGATGCTCACGATATGTAGTGATCTGATGATTCATTCTCTCCTCGGTATTACTGACACATGATTTGTGGCTTAACACCCGATTGGTCCATGATCTCTATTTAAAGAGCATGGAGGGTCATTTGTAGGGTAATCATTAATGAGAGAAGCTTACGTAAATTTTCATTCTCTTATTAATAAATTGCCTAAACTGGTTGTGTTGGCTCAGGTCGTGGATTGTTTCCCTCTTTGAGGGTTTTAACAACATCAAAAATATTGGTGTATTGATCTGTGATCTGTTTGTGAGCGGTGTCCTTTGGTGCTCTGTCTGAGGAATTTACCTTGCAAATTCCTGTAGGATCCACAAGACTAGAGTCAGAGCCCCTCAATTTCTTAAGTTTGGTGATCATATGAGTATTCATCGGCTTGGAATCCATCATCGCAAATTTATGCAATAACTTGATGATGTACTTTCCTTTCTCCAAATATATCTCCCTAGGTCTATGCCATACTTCTAGACCTAGTTAATGTTAGAAAATTATATATTACTGAGCAATGGAACACATATAATTTATTGCAGAAATATAAACACAGAAAACACATAAAACAAGAGAGACAATAATATATGTGGTTCACACAATTTGGGCTACATCCACAGAGAAACAACCAGTCCTTCTTGTTATATCATCCAACAAAATGAAGAGATACAACCTACAACAGATCTGCTGTAATTCCCTCTTCGCTCTCACACAATCTCCTCTCTGTTTCTCGCTCAGAATACACATATCATAACCACAATACAATTCCCTCATATATAGCGAGGGGTTGCCTTCTAGGGAAAAAAATCTAAATTAAATAGAACTTCTACCATCATATTTCCACCTAATGAATGATGATACCTTTGAATAAAGAAGATAATCAGGTTCCACACCCAACAGTTAATAGTGCATCAGTCCTAGATCCTTCATTTCAACTTTAGCTGCTGACATCTTCTTACATTCTTGAATTCTTCGTTGTACACCTGTGATGAATATATCATCCACATATAGTAGAATAATGATGGGATGATTATTCACGACCTTGATGTAGAGATTCAGATCAACAAAACTCTTCAAGAACCCAATGCTAAGTAGATATGCATCCATCTTTGCATACCATGCCCTAGGTGCTTGCTTCAAGCCATATAGGGCCTTCTTAAGTATGCAAACATGAGAGTCCCTGCTATTTACTTTAAAGCCCTTGGGTTGTTTGATGTACATTTCTTCATCAATGGTCCCATTCAAAAACATGGTCTTAACATCCATTTGATGTATATTGCAGCCCATTGTAGCAACCAGTGAAACCAATGATCTAATGGTAGTGTACCTTGATGTAGGTGCAAAGGTTTCTTCATAGTCAATGCCTTCCTTTTGAGAGAAATCCCCTGCAACAAATCTTTCTTTGTACTTGTCTATACTTCCATCAACAACATGTTTGATCTTATAGATCCATTTAGTTGTGACAACCGATTTGTCAGTATGTCTAGGAATGATCTCCCAAACCCCATTTTTCGTGATGGATATATATTCTTCCTGCATAGCTTTCTTCCAAACCTCTTCATGCTCAGCTTCCTTGAATGTAGATGGTTCGGCTTCAATTAACTTTGTCATATATGCAGAATAGCCAAAATATCTCTTTGGTTTCTTACTTTCCCTAAAGGAACCTTTCGTAGCTTCATGTCCTTTATCATATTCTAATGTAGCTTTCAACCAATTTTTCCTCTTCCTTGTGGTTGGGTCAACCACCAATTGAATAGGCTCACTTGGTCCTTCTTCTTCAACATTTGTAGTAGAGTTTCCATGATGAACTTTTTCTTCTTCAAATATGGGAAATTATTTGTCATCAAAATCAATAGGAATATCCTTGGATTTATTGTAAGCTTGATTTTCATCGAATATAACATCCCTACTTACTTCAATGTGTCTTCCTTACTTTATGTAGATTCTATACGCTTTTGAGGAGAGGATATATCCAATGAATATTCCCTTGATACTTGTAGAGGCAAACTTCTTTTGCTTGTCCTTTGGAACATGGATATATGTTGGGCTTCCAAAGATTCAGAGGTGATCCACCCTCAGATTCTTCCATATGAATACTTCTTCAGGTGTAGTGTTTTCAAGACTTATGAGGGCTTCTATTTTGAATGTATAAAACAACCATCACTACTTCTCCCCATAAGAACTTCAATAGATCTTGATCAAGGAGCATAGTTCAAATGCATTCTTCAATTGACCTATTCTTCCTTTCGACCAATCCATTTTGTTCGGGATAGTAGGGAACAATGAGCTCCCTCTTATTACATGCTTCCTTATAATATGCAATAAAATTTTTAGAAGTATATTCCCCACCATTGTCAAACCTCAGAGTTTTTATCTTTCTTTTGGTTAGGGTTTCCACTTCAGCCCTAAACTCCTTGAACTTATCAAATATTTCATATTTAGTTTTGAGTAGGTAGAGCCATGTCTTCCTAAAAGGTGCATCAATTAATGTCACATTAGTAAAGATGACCCTCAAGTGATTTGTCAGACATGGGCCCACACACATCAAAATGGATGAGGTCTAATATATCTTTGGACCTAGTTTCACCATTATGAAATGGCTTTCTAGTATGTTTCCCCAAAGAGCATCCCTTACACACTCCTTCATGATCTAACTTCATATTAGGAATACCATGAACCAGTTGACTAATATTAGGGATGACCTTGTAATGTATATGACCATACCTCCTATGACATAGCTCAATGAGACTTATTTCCATATGAACCAATGCTTGAGGAGGTGGTGTAACGACTCGATAAAGACTTCCTTCATGAACTCCAATAACCCTAGCTTTATCAATGCTAGTCTTTTCCCCAAACCAATACTTTTCCATCAACAAAAGAAATTATTTCCCCTTTATCTTCTAAACGAGAACTAGAAAGTAAAGTCTTTTTCAAAGCTGGAACATATAGAATGTTGTTGATATGCAATTTTGATCCATTATCCATCTTCAATGATGTTGATACCAGGCCTCTAACAACATAGATTTTGTTGTCATCCAATTCAACTACATGAGAGGATGATTCCTTTGATAATGTATGAAGTTGCTTGCTTTCACCTGCCATGTGTCTCGATGCTCCACTATCAATGATCCATGCACTGTCATCAGTAAGAGAACCTGTAAGGGCAACCAAGAATCCTTGACTCTTAACCTTGTTGAACAAGTAGTAGATGACCTTCTTGATCCATCTTCCAGCAATGTTGTAACCCAATCTTATGTAGTTCACCATAGAGGGAGAATCCATTCTGGAAAAGGAATTTTCGTCTTCTCTCGACCTTAGCTTCAATACCATGTTGGAAAATCAAAGTAATTATATTAGGGTTTGATTCTCCTTTCTTTATAATTACTTGTGAGTGTGTTGGATTCTTTTACTTCTTTATTATCTTACCATTCATCAAGCAATTACCATATTATGTGTGTATGAATATCACAAAACAAGAGACACAATATTTAGGGACATGTCAGGGTAAGATCCCCCTCGAGGAGAAAACCTTGTCAATATAATTCTTCCTTTAAATAGTATTTTTTGAGACTCTTCACCCTAAACCAAGACCAAACTTTCCCTCCACACCAATTTAGCTTCCCAAATCTTCAACCCCTTCCAACAACTTCGACTAGGCAACAACTTCCGACAATAGGCAACTTTCAGAAACAACAAAATCTTAGGAGACTTTGATCTCCCAATCTAGACCTTGAAACCGAGAGAGAGGCACCAAAAACTAGATTTTATTCCTATCTATAGACTTCCCCAAACTCGCACTTGTTTTGACCTCCTGACACCAGAATTCACACTTCTCCAACTCTTCTTGAGATACCAAACTTGCTTGAGAGTTGATGCTCCAAATGACTTCGACCTCCTTGTATATATAGGATTCTTGTGGGTCGAATTAGGGTCCTTAGGCCGACTTGATCTCTCTTAGGCTGACTTGATGCGGAGGGTACATAATTCATATATGATTCAACACAAAAGCTTTTTACATGATTCAAAAGCCCAAGAAGGGTCTCTTTGAATGTACAATGACTTTATAAACTCAATATTAATCCTAGAAGTCCACAATGGGGAATTTGAATAATATAATGATGACCCAAGCATGAAACCCATGCTTTAATAAGTCGTTGTTATAATAATAAAAATTCTTTTCTTTATTCTTTTCACTAGTACATTACGTGATGACTCAAGTACATGAGTTAAGACCAAACATAGTTACATTTTCTAACAAACTAGACCCTTAGTCGCTCCCATGACAAGCCCTTTCTAAGATTGAGACCCTCTAGTTGCTCCCACAACAAGGCTGCCATGTGATTGTGGCGTTTTTCAGGCAATTATGTGCCAGTGATCCCGAATTCTGAGCCACTTTCTTAGGCTAGGACTCAGGCCTCTCCCCATAACTTCATGAAACTTCCAGAAATTATAAATAACATTGAAACAAGGCTACTAATACAAAAACATGAACAAGGACTTGACATGACCCCTACCAGCCATGACATGCATTCCGTCAAACACATCATGAACATGTAATCTATAGGTCATAACAATAGATATGACCGCAGGGGTCTCATACTTATATGTGAATCGTCAAGAAGGTTTGATGCCCTCTCACAATAGTTGAATTATCATCTATTAGGTCATACACTCATTAACAATTCATTTACTAATCAAAACATGATAAGGTCCATAACCAAGTATGTCATAAACCATGCTTATAACCATCATATAACCAATAGAACAACAATGATAAAACGAAAATTAAAACTAGATATTAAAAAGTATATTTACACATGGAACACAGGAGGAAAAGAGTTCTTATTAACATATGCAAAATCCAACCAAGTCAGGGACTTCCACGTACTAGCTGACCATATATTGGGTTGAACCAAATCTTCCTTTTAGCCAATCAACCCCATGCCATATTCCACGCATGAATGTGGGACTCACAACAAAACCAACCAGGGCTTCCTCAGGCTTTACCATATATCCCACCAATACTGGTCAATGACTCCTAATCCCAAAACCCTCATCTATACTACCAGGATTTACCGCAATCTAGCCAATGGATTCCTAGGCCTAAATAAGAAACATATACTACCAGAATGTACTGCAATCCCACCATATATTGGGTTAGGGATCTCTTGGCCTATACAAGCATGGATGCCTCCTGATTTCTCCACCTAAACTGTGAGGAGTTTGTATGTTTCCACACTTTAAGCTTTACTGTATATCTCACCATTCATCAGTTGAGGCTTCTTAGGCCCAACAAGGGTATACACAATCAAGTTTTACCACAATTTCACCTTCACTGGCCCAAGGATTCCTAGGCCTTGTGTTTCCTCGCTGAGACCACCCCACTTAGTTTCAAAACTATTCGATAATCCATCTCAACCAAGTAAGAAGAACCCCATCACACCATGACTATCTGGAAATGACAAGGCAAGGTTGAAGACCATTGTCACACCTAGAAAAACCCATGCCAATGACAACAAGAGAACCAAAACACACATGCATGTACCATGAATGCCAAAACTAGCAAGGAAATCATACATGCAACTTGATGCCTGCAAGTAATCACGTTGTAGCCACTTCATCTAACTCTTTCTTGCTTTATCTTTGCTTCCCTTTGCTTTCTTGTCCTTCCTTTTCCTTTCTTCATCCAATGCTAGAGTGCTCCAAGAATATTCTAAGTGTGCAAGAGTATGTGAGAGTAGGGAGAATAGAGAGAGAGCTCCAAAACTAAATTGACAAAAGGGTGTGAAATTATCCTCATAAGCCTTTTTACTAATGAGGCCTTTATTTTCTTCAATTTCCATTATTTTTCCTTCATTTTCCTCCTCACATGCAACCTATGACCTTTCACCTTCCTTTCCTCCTAATTTATGTTATTTTCATAAATAAAATTCCAATTAATTCCACTTTTCCTTTTCAAAGTCTTTTCCATTTCCTTTTCCAATTTCCCTAGCCACAAAAAACCAAATGAACACCCACACTACACTGTTTTTCCAAACATTCATCTTGGAATGTGTGTCCCATGACTTTAGTTATTATTTTGCCTTTATTTTATTACATAGATTTTTAACTCGAGATTGTTACAGACCCCTCCCCCTTAGGGGAACACCATCCTCGGTGTTCAATGACACCGACAACCAACAAGACCATTGAAAATCAATGCATACTGCCCATGGAGCTTTATAACTTAGCTCAATGTAGTATTTACAATGAACAACTTGCTAAAAATCAAACCAATATGACAACATAACCACATGACACCCATACCACTTATTGGAGCTTTATAACACAACTCATGGTAGTATTTACATCCATAGATATATATACATATACAAAAACACCATGCCAAACTTATACCAAATGAAATCTGCTCAACCAACCAATAGAGAATGATACATAGCCTGCATCTGATCAATCATCTCCCATGTAGCTTCATCAGACCCAAAGTGCTTCCATTGTACTTTAACCTACTCGATTGCTTAGTTTTGAAGCATGAGCATCTTTCTCTACAAAATACACTAAGTTTTTGGCTGTAATTCTCCTTCTGGCTACACTTTCAATTCAAACCAATCAATAACATGATCAACATCCTTTACATATCTTTTAAGCAATGAAACATGGAAAACATCATGAAATTTCACTGTCGGAGGCAGTGAAAGTCTATAGGCCACTGGTCCAATCCTCTTAAGGATCTCGAAAGGTCTGCAATACCGAGGTGCCAACTTCATACATTACCTAATCCTCAAGGATCTTTTCTTGGGCCTAATGCAAAGTATGTTCCCCAACCTGAAACTCCTTAAACAACCTATGTTGATCTGCATAATTTTTTTTCCTGTCCTTTGTTGCCTTAGATTATTCTTGATAACTTGCATTTCCTGTTCCAACATGTCTAATCCTATCAACACCCTATTCACTAGATCACTCCAACTAAAGGGAGTATTATAACTCTGCCCATAAAGTGCCTCAAAGAGAGTCATCCTCAGCGACTCCGGATACCCATTTTTGTAAGAAAACACTACCAGTGGAAGATACTCTTCCCACTTTCATTGTTGATGCATGATGTACATTCTCAATGTGTCCTTCAAAATCCATTTGACCCTCTATGTATGTCCATATGTCTATGGATGATGCATTGTGTTGAAGGCCAACTCTATACCCAAACCTGAAAAAGACTCTTTCCAAAAGCGAGAAGTGAACTTAGCATCTTTGTCCAACACAATCTTCTTTGGAACACCATGTAGCATCATTATCTCACTAATGAAGACTTGTGCTACATCACTAGCTAAATAAGTAGATTTCACTGGAATGAAGTGTTCTACCTTGGTCAACCTGTCCACCACAACCATGATGGAATTAGGTTGTCTAGATTTCCTTGGAAAACCTATAATGAAGTCCATGGAAATGACTTCCCATTTCCACTCTTGAATCATGATCGACTGTAGTAATCCACCTGAATGCTTACACTCTACTTTTTCCTGTTGACACTCCAAGCATCTAGCCACAAACTATGGCACTTACTTCCTTAGATTCAACCAATAATAGAACTTATTCATTGTTGTCAATGTCTTCAAATATCCTGGGTGACCTCAATACAACTTAGCATGAAATTCCCTCAAGACAAGCTTCTTGATCTCACTATTGTCTGACACATATATCTTGTCTCTAAATATCATCAAACCATCTGTTGTGAGATGATAAACCTCATCTTGATCACCTATACCTTGATATAACCTATGCATAAGTTCCTTATACCTGTCATCCTGTTGT
Organism: Pinus taeda; assembly: GCA_000404065.3. NCBI lineage: Eukaryota > Viridiplantae > Streptophyta > Pinopsida > Pinales > Pinaceae > Pinus > Pinus taeda. The sequence goes on from APFE031151066.1 coordinate 113,898, forward strand.
CCTGCCTATAAGATCCAATCCTAAAGATATGTCCCATAAGAACTCATAGTTGATATTTGATTCACCTCCACTCTTCTGCTAAGAGCATCTGTAACCTTGTTTTCCTTTCCCTTAATGCACCTGACCTTGAAATCAAACTCACTAATTGTGGAAATCCATCTATCTTGTGCAACATTCAAATTCGGTTGGTCAAACAAGTATCTCAGTCCACTATGATCACTCATCAGTACAAATCTCCTACCAAGAAGATAGCGCCTCCACATCTTGAAAGCATGTATGATCATTGCCAACTCAAGATCATGTGTCACATAATCCTACTCATGCTAATTTATTTCCCTTGATTCATAACATACCACCTGTCCCTCCTGCATCAAGACCCCACCAAGTCCTCTCTTGTAGACATCTGTATGAACCACAAACTCTTTGTTTGGATCTATAATATTTAGAACTAGAGCATTTGTGAACAACTGCTTCAACTGCTGAAAACATGCTGCACATTCCTCTTTCCATTCAAATATCTTCCTTTTTCTTTGCAATGATGTAATAGGATATGCAATGCAAGAGAAGTTCCTGATGAAACTCCTATAATAACCTGCTAACCCCATGAATGACCTTACACTATTCACATTCCTAGGAGTTTCCCATTCCATGATAGCTCTTATCATTTTTGTATCCATTGCTATGCCTTCCTTGGAAACAACATATCACAAGTATTGTACTTCTATCTGAAAGAAACTACATTTTCTAAGCTTGGAATACAACTGATGTTCTCTTAGCAATCTCAACACTATTGCTACGTGTTCGACATGTTGTTCCTCATTCTTATAATATATCAATATATCATCAATGAACACAATAACAAACCCATCCAGATAAGGACACAACACATTATTCATCAAGCACATAAAAGTATCTAGAGCATTAGTCAAACCAAAAGGAACTACAACAAACTCATAATGCCCATACCTGGTCTAGAAATCAATCTTGTAGATGTCCTCTTCTTTAATGTGTACTTGATAATATCATGATCTCAGATCAATCTTTGAGAACATTGTTGCTCCCTTAAACTGATCAAACAAGTCATCAATCCTCGGCAACAGATACATGTTCTTGATGGTTACCTTGTTCAACTACCTGTAGTCAATGCATAACCTAAGATTACTATCCTTCTTTTTAACAAATAATACTGGTGCGCCCCAAGGTGATACACTTGGTATGATGTATCCCTTGTCAAGCATTTCCTTCAACTGCAACTTCAACTCTACTAACTTTGGTGTGCTCATTATGTATGTTTCCTTTGATGTTGGTGCTTCCCTTAGTACCAACTCAATAGAAAAATTCACTTCCCTATGAGGCAACAAGTCTGAAATCTCTCCAGGAAATACATCCTGAAGCTACTGTAAAACTAGGTACCTACTCAGTACCTCCACATCCTTACCTTTATTACTAGAAATATGCACTGCAAATAACACACACCCTTTTCTACGACTGCACTTTACCTGCATAGATGTCACCATTCTAACAGATGTTGCCTTCGTCTTACCCTGCAATATGCTTTGTTCTCCATTGTCATCCAAGCATTCAATGGCCTTTTCATAACAATCTACTTCGGTCCTGTGAAGATACAACCAGTCCATATCCACAACGTACTATATGATCCCAACAGAGGTGCATCCAAATGCGCTGATGTAGGCATACCATTCAAATCAAATGCACAATCTCTTACCCAATGAGGAACTCTTTTGTTTTTACCTATGGCCAACTGCACTAACCAAGATTCTGCATGCACTTCTTTATTCAAACCACACTTATCCACCAGGTTAGGATTAACATAACTATAATTAGATCTAGGGTCTTGGAGATGATGGTTGAGGTGTAGATGGTCCTTGGTTGGACGATGGTATGTTGCACTAGCTTGGAGGTTGGATGATCATGTTGCTACATACATATTTTGGTGACTTCTATAGAGTTTAGAGTTGAGGAGCGTTAATGATTAGGTCTCCTTGGTTTCCATGCTTTTTATTAGGTGTCTTATGACAATGATGTTATACCTTAGGCTTGGAGAGAATCTACATGTGGTTGTGGATTATTCAGATGGTTGTGCGAGTCTTGGAGAATGTTTGACAGGTATGGTAGCTGCATACTAATGGAAAAGTTGTTGTGGAGAAGTTTGATGGCCCAGTTGTTTAGTATGGTGTTTGGATAGAAGTGGTGTATTGGATTTTATGGTAAAATGATGATGGATCTCAAAATTTTGAGACACAGGTTTTATGAAAAATGGACCAAATTATCTTTTGAATGAGCAGTTTTTCAAAATTTGGTCTAGATTGAGAGAAAGAGTGTAGGAATTTACAGGGTAAGTTCCTTAGATAGAACACCAAGGGACACCGGTCACAAATAGATCATAGATCAGTACACTAGTAATCTTGACATGGTTAAAACCCTCAAAGAGGGAAACAGTCCGCTACCTAAGCCAACGCAGCCACTTCAAGAAATTTATTAATATAAAAGAAATAAAATTTACATAAGCTTCTCTCATGAACGGTCACCTTACAAATGACCCTCCATGCTCTTTAAATAGAGATCATGGACCAATCAGGTGTTAAGCCATAGATCAAGTGTCGGTAACACCGAGGAGAGAATGAACCGTCAGATCACTTCATGTCTAGAACATATCATGACTATCGGATTGTAAGTTACAAATATTCTCTAGGATTCTTCCTAAGGTGACGGTAGCGGGAAGATCCCACTGTACCTGGAGCAGACGTTGGCTAGACTCACTTGGATTTTCTGGGGGGTTCTCTTCACTCGAGAAAGTTAAGTGGAGGAACTTGGTCCAGTCTATTCATTAAGCAGGTTGCCGTGGTAACTGTTCCAACCGCTATTTCTGTATCGAACTCTGCGACGTTGGATTTCATCACCAACTAGTGTTTTCGGTCCAGAAAGTTACTGTTTGTGTGGGTTTGATCTCTTAGATTCTTTAGGCGTGTGCTTCAAATTTGTTTGGTTCTTTAGAGACTTTAGGTGATTTTCATTGAGATTTTACTTTGTTTGCGTGTGAAGTAGTTAAATTTTTTTAACTGTGGCTGAATTACCGATACATTCCAGTAGATTTCGGGGTGAATCCCCTGAGTTTGTTAATGTGGCTGATTTACTGAGGACTTCTCGTAGACTTCGGGGTCAACCTCCTGAAGAAATACGAAGCTACATTGAAGGCTTGAGAGTTCTCGTATCTCCCAGTAGCGGTAGAAATCAATCACCTGAAGAAGGAGAACCTTCTTTGGTAGAATATTCTGATTCTCAACCCGTAGTAATTTCAAAGGTTACTGGTAGCATTGTGTCTACTAGTGATATAGGTGAAGAACCCGACGTATCTGAACCCGAATCTGAAGTCGCTCCTAATCCCGTATCAGAGTTTGTTTCTCCGACTCCTAGTGGTCCTAGTTATCCTAGGGTAGAAACCATAATTACCCAAGATCTTCCCGCTGGACTCATAGCGATCGAAGAACTTGCTATTGCGGATATCGAGGAAAGCTTCCCTTTTCCGGATAATCGACCTATTTTAGAGTTTAGGGAGCGTGAATCGATTTTTTATAGTTCGCCTAGGAGTACTGATTGGTACTGTTCACTGACCAATCTTTTAGAAAATTCGGGACTCAGTTTTACACCACCTCACATTTTTTATCACCCTTCACCTATAGGTCATTTTCCTGCATTGAATATGTCTAGTCCGTCATCCATGTATTCCCAATCTCCGAAAGCCTATTTATACGGCGGTCCTTTTGTTCCTGCTGGGTATCATTTCGTTTCTGGTACTTTTTCAGGATCGTCTCCTCGTCCTATCGAACAAAAATTGTTACTGGAAGTAGTGGTCCTAAACAGTTGAGTGCAGAAGAAATTCTGATGATGTCAGGTCAACCTCAAGGCAGTCAGTTACCGCCTGGGGGGCAACCTCAAGGTACTCAATATGTGCCTGGGGGGCAACCTCAGGGTACTCAGTATATGCCTGGGGGGCAGCCTCAAGGTAATCAATTTGCTCCTGGGGGCCAACCTCAAGGACAGTACATACCTACAGGGCAGTACATTCCTCAAGGTCAACCCCAGACCCAATATGTACCCCAAGGTCAACCTCAGTATCAGTATGTACCCCAAGGTCAACCTCAATATCACTATGCACCCCATAATCAATATCTGTACGTACCTCAAGGTCAACCCTAGTATTAGTACGTGCCTCAGGGTTATCAACCCCAAGGTCAGTACCCACCTCAAGGTTACCAACCGCCTTCTGGTCAACCGTATCATCAATCTTACCCTCAACTTGGTTATGGTCATCAGTATCCTCAAGGTCAATACCCCGGAATGAATTTGGTGTGGGATCCATCTCAAAATCAGCAGGTCTTGCAACCGAATGTGCAATCGTCATCCCAACCTGGATAGGGCGCTGGTCCATCTCAGCAACCCGTCCAGTCTACTGCTCAAACTTATGCACCTTCTGTAGTTTCTCAGGCTGGGCCTAGTACACCTCGTACTCCGCCTCAAACGTCTGTTGCAACTACTGCAACATATTCTCCATCTACCCCACTTTCTTCTGGAGTATCAGCAGCTCCGGTTTCTACTGTTCCTGCATCTGCTCCTCAGACCTCTTTACCTCAGTCTGGATCTACAGTCCAGACTTCGGTCCAGATGCCTGTAGGAAGTACGGTTGTTACTTCTGAACCTCAATTTGTTCAACCTCCGTACCAAGGACAGTATCAACCTCAATATGGTCCTGCTGCGCAGCAACCAACCTATCAGTATCAACCTTACCCTGGGTATACATATCAACAACCTTTGCAACCCTAGTATGGTCCGGTTAATCCTGGTTTTCGAGGACGACAAAATATCCTGAATGTGATTCCCATTCCGAGTTATCCTGGATATCCTCCTCCTGGGGCTGTTTTGCAAACCCCAAGTTTCAGAGACGCTAATCGTCAGTTACCATTCATTGCAACTTTGGATTTACCTGACTTGACGCGCCTTACGAATGATCCAATCAATTATCTTCCGTATTGGCCGCTAATGCCGCATAACTTGCCCAGTGACATTCCAAAGTTCGAAGGTAAACCTGTAGAGGACCCGTCTAACCATGTGATGACTTATCACCTCTGGTGTGCATCCAACTCCATTTCTGATGATTCTATTCGTTTACATTTGTTTCAACGCACTCTAGTTGGTCTTGCGGCCAAATGGTATATCGAATTACCGCGAGCCACTTTTTATTGATTTTAGTCAAGTTAGCTACTCTCGTTTTGTAACTC